>JABCPV010000117.1:0-122453 GCA_016584345.1 Suillus ampliporus | reverse complement strand
ATAACCATAATATCATATCTTATGTCCACAAAGATCTTAGCACTGTTCAATCTTCTTCTATATCCTCCGTGTTTTGTCGCAGATGATAACAATTCAATGCAATCTGACATGTACACAGAGTATGTGGGACAGACACAGAAAGAGCGAAGTACGTATGGACAATTAAACAGGCGAGCAATGGAAAAAGACAGATCCCACTACTAACAACTCCAAGTGCAACTTCTCTGAGCCCCACTTTACTTCAAAAGGACGCAAGAAGCTCATCCACCTCCACCTCATCTTCGTCTTCCCCATAGGCGGCCCCATCAGGACATTGTCCTATGCAGGATATCTGTGGAATGAGCTCATCAGTGTCAGGTCTACCTACTGGTGACAGGTTTCGTTCTAGATTGAAATTTAACCTCCAGAGGGTGGGGGAGGTGGGACCTCGACAAATACTTTGAGTCTCTCCCGACAGCATTGCATGAGCCACCACAGGAGCTCGTGCAGACAGTGGCCCAGGAGTAAGACGCCGTGCAGGAGATTGATGTAAGATTTTGTCCGCAGACAGTGGCGCAGGAGTGGGAGATGGCGCAGGAGTGGGAGATGGCGTAGGAGAGTTGAAGTTGAGGCGAGGAAGACCCTGTCGATCAGATCAACCATCAGCATACCAACGCCGCCCACGAGTGTGGTTGGAATGAGGTGCAGGTGCTTCCCCAATGATGACAGGGCTGCAGGAGGCCATAAGATTCATGAGGGCACTTTGTTTGGTGATGGTTTTGACGGTGAGCAGGTTGTTCTTGAGGGCATCCACAAAGACTCGGCGCTCATGAAGTAAGAGGTCGTGTATCCCCTTGCTCTTTATGAGAGTGTGGCGTTTCTCACCGGGCATCAGGACATTTTCAGGATAGTGCTGGAGGACACAGCCACAATGGGCTAGTTCTCTTGGTAGGAGCTTCCACGGAAACATCACCCCTCGTCCTTCGAGCTTCCCTGCATCATTCTTAGCAAAAGTTCTAGAAGATGTCAACATTGAACTCACCAAGCAGTGCTGATAGCCCACCAACAATACACGGTATGTCGTCAAGGCTTCTCCATCCGTCGGGGTCGCTCACTTGCCGTTTCTCCAGCCACCTTTCCAACACCATCTCCACTGGCAAGCCATTTTGTGCTGCGATGCGTTGGAGAAGAGATTCTAGTTTAGCAAAATTCATGATTGCGAGGTATAGATGAGTGGTAGAGGAGGATCGCAACCATCGCAGATAAGACTCACGTGTGGCCTTCGATTGCAGAAGGCCCAGCTGCCATCGATGAAAGTAACTCAGTCAGATCAGTGTTGCCGCGAGGCAAATCAAATCAAATCGAGGTGGAAAATTCGGGTAAATCAATACAGTTCGACACTAATGAGTTGAAACGAAGTGTACCTCGTTTGACTTGAGATGTGGTCACAAGTTCAGGTGTGATACGGACCGGTCGTCCAGCCAATGAGAAACCAGAAGGATTCTACTGTGGATGACAACTTGCAAGTGATTACACGATGCAAACACAACAAGCACAAAGTAGACTGTAATTGAATCAATTTTATGCTGGGATGAAGGTCTTGTGGTTATTAGGCAAGCAGGGTCCCCCAACTCGATGCTCGGGGGACCCGAACAAAGTTTTATTGTGATCCGAGAGACAGAAGGTACGAGATAAGGCAGCGTAAGGCCCATGAGTGACGGAGGTACAATAGACAAATAACGCGAAGGGCCACGCGCGGCAAAGCCCGCTACATTTGTTGGTCTGCAAGGATGGAATCTGGGGCCAGTCATGACAGAGCTCTAAAACTTCGTCAATAATACGGGGTATGTGCACTGCGTCACTGCACAGTAGATTGGCAAATTCCTCTGCTCTCAGCATACACATCCTCGATGTCGAGGCACGGATCAACGCCTCCTGAATTCAACTGCGCTCTTTGCTGGGTCTCGCATATTGACGGTAGCAGGATCACCTCGGGACGAACGAGACTAATCACAGCCTTTATCGAACATTGCTTCAATTGCAGAGCACCCCGGACCTGGGAGGTGATGGAAGAGCAGTGTTTCTCTGCACGTCCAGCTCGCTGTGATGGGCAGTATCTTCACGGACATCAGTGGGTAGCCAAATTGAACAGAATTATACCCCATACCATGCAGGCGTTGACGCAGGTTCACCGAAAGAGAATCTGTCGCATATCCATGAGTGAAAGCAGCACATTTTGAAGCCAGTGAAGGACATGTACAAGCATTTGGGATAGCAGGAGCAACACGAAAGCATGGGCTGCAGCCATTGAGCAAGCTTAGGGTTAGGGTTAGGAGTTTGCACCTGCAAGGTGCCAACAATTATGAGGGCGCCCGAAACGAGAACAAGGAAGGCAAGTGTACGGGGCAGGAGCCGGTGCCAATTGAACCAAAGGTGCCAGGAAAATCTACATGCTCCACACTATAGGACTTGATGTGAGAGTACCATCTGGCAGAGTGCGGGTATTTCGATGGTTTGGTACCGTACTAGTACAACTTGTTACTCCCGGACTATTGACATCCGTGCCAGCTTCAAAGCCGCACTATATGTATTGCCTCCAGTCCGGAGCTGAACAAGTCGTACATTTGTACATGTACATAGATGTAGTAAGTAAAACGAAGTTAAATTTTGGGTGTTCGGAATGCACGTGACTGAAATGCTTACAAATGTGAGCATGGTTGTCTGACTTTCCATACAACAGAGATTATTTTACTGTGCGCCCGTTATTCATCACGTTAGCGAACCGAGTTCAACGTCTGGAAGCCCACATCCGAGCCGTCATTTCAAGCCCTTGCACGCCCTGATTGGCAAAGTACTTGTCAAGCAATGTCACAAGTATCAAAGAGGAGGAGATTCAACCAACAGTGCACTACCATAGGATTCGCTGTGCACACCGTTACGCGTTTACTAGCGGTCGAAAGCCCCATTCATCAGCGTCATTTTGAGCCCTCACTCGACACAATCGGTGCAGTCTTCATCTCACAGCGCCATATTTCATCTCCCCCTCCTTGCAAACTTATCAGAGTCATATCTAGCTCATATCTCGTCCGTATCTGTGCCGTTTCCCTCAATTCCGGATGCGCTGGAAAGCCTTCATTCACGTTGTCATTTCGATACCACGCTTACCCTACCGCACGTCGCACTTGTTGTGCAGTACACTTGCAATGCATTCTCTTTCAGACTTAGGATGTCTGCAGACCTGATGCTTCTATAAGTTGCTTGTGTTTCTTCCACTTGGCACTTGGTCTGCTTATCGACCTATATGCTTCTGTGATTCGCTTGATTTGTTTCTTGCAAAGGTTCAATATTTTATTCATTCAAATTCATTGTTTTCGTCGCTGTTTTAATTTTGATTTATTTTGATTATACCATATGCCATATAAAAACTGCCATCGATGCGACTCCACACATGCTCATTATGAAGTTGAATGACACACTAATACCGTGAGTATCTATGGCAAACGAGATGAGGTCTAGGTCTCGTTATTCGGTGGGATATCGGCTGTTCGTCAGTAAGTTTCGTTACCATCATACAAAGTTTCACTGACATCTTACCATTGTTTCAGGCCGCAGCGTCTGTTGGCGGCACACTGAATGGGCATGACTCGGACATGAAATATCTGTCTTCTATCAGTGTGTTTCAAACTCAGTACTAGATTTATTTTCAATCTGATTGCGTCCTTGTCAGTACCATTAGTCGTCTGTACGGAACCCTCTCTGGAGCCTCGCGAGAGCCACAGCGATGATTGTGAGCGTATCTCTCTGACCCTCCACACCCTCGTCAACTATCATTCCTGAGCCTTCGTAAAATCATTTTGTATCTCATATGTAGCCTCTGTATCAATGCTCATCTATCTCTTTTTAGTCTTAATGAACCGATGGGGTCCTTCCGCAAAGCAACGCTGTGGGTATGCCTCTTAAGTATGAGCCTTGGGGTACATTTTCTTTCGCCTTCAGTATTCCCCTCAATTTTACTTAGTATTTTTTACAATTCACCCAACAGACAGACCACCTCGATGTTACCCTCGTCAAACATACCCTGATCTGGTAAGCAACACCCTCCTGTGTTACTACTTGATATGATGCCTATGCTCACGATGCACTCTTGTCATCACTGTTGTATATAGGTATGCATGCCCATGTACCCAATATTGTTCTATCATTGACGTCTTAACTACAGACATGACGCAGAAAATACCAGAAAATCCTTCTGCTGTTGACCGACGGCCATCTCCTAGTCTGAGCTACATGGACTCATCTCCTGTGTCCTTCGACTATATCGAGGAACAGTTTGGCGGAGGTCGTCGATACGAATTACCGCCTGCCGAATTGACTCCCTCATGGCTGAGGACCAGACTCAAGGCCACAGAGCGGGACATTGGTATTGTCAAGGATGCCTCTGCCCAATGCCAGGCCTATCAAAATCCCTCTGCTGAGGCTCAGCTTCCCATAGGTCCATTCCACCACGTGGTGCAGGACGGTGCTTCAACTTCAACAAGTGAGACGTCATTGCTTACATTGAATGTGGTTAACAGTCGCCATGCCTCACCCTTTCCTCCACCAGCTCCTGCACCACTACAGGATTTGTTTTACAGCCCTATGGACCAGCAGCCTCCTTGGATGGAGCAAAACCCATCTGATGATTTCGGCATGATGCAGCCTCATCCTTTCACAGGGGCTGGATTACTTGGAGATCAAGCTCTAGGTATGGTTGGAGTGGGCGAAAAGTCGCCATGGCCTGCACCGTCTGTGACTAATGTGCAAGGGTCTCAACCTATCAACGTGCAGAATGCGACCCACCTTGCACCTCTGCTTTCCCACATGCCTTTTCATTTTCCCGCCAGTTCATCTGCTCAGTCTGGCATGTCTCAGGGATGTTCGCTAGATCCAGCAGGTCAACGTTCTTTGGGATTTACGCAGAACTCATCATTCACCCTGCATCCTGTGCCATCTTTACCGTCTCAAGATGATGCTCCTCCTATCCCAGCCACGAATATCATCCTGCCAACACCACTCAAAGATGGTGGCAGTAATACCTCTGCCACCTCTGCGTCCGCTGATAATGGACCCCCAAGAGACCCCAGTCCGAAGTTGGACACAGGGTACTATCCTCCAGCTGCCACCCACCGTGTTCGGTTCCCTGAAGAGAGCGAGCTGATAACGCACCAAGAGGATCAAGCGGTAACCGGCTGCAGGTCAGCAGATATGAACGCAGCACTCGATACTGGGTTTGCGGACATCGAGCGTTACTTTCTCGAGCTCTCAGCGTCCACCACCCTCCCCATGAATCAATTAATCAACTTATACCTGAAGTCTCGAGGACGCAGTGTGAGTGGCACCAATTACTGGAATCTTTATGTGAATTACTTCAAGGACCACATACAGGAGGAGCTCAGCCGCATTGGAAAAGAGGTACCAGAAGGCAGTGGGACGCCTAGTAAGTTCATATGAAACTACAGCATGATACCGCATGCTCACATCCTTCACAGGTGCAACCTTGCGAACACGATGCTACGAGAAATTCAAGGACACCTTTCCAGATGCCTATCAAGACATCCTATCAAAGCACGAGGAAGTGTCTCTCCTGGGCTCATCTGCCCAAACCATAGCCCAGCGCGGACAGGTGTTCCAAAAATATTACCGAAGTGTGATAAGCATCGTATGTAATTTCTGCCAAAGTGTCAACATTATCTGACATTTGTTGTTATAGCTTCAGTCCTGCTCCGCTAGATTTGGGTTTGAAGCAGCCATTGTACTATGTGGTAAAGTGGTTAATGAAGATGGTTCGCTTGGTCATTCTTACAGCACACCTGGTGCTGCTGGGGTAAGCTCATTTTTATTTCAAATTTCAACATGTACTCAGCAACTTGCAGTTCTGGGAAATGCGATGCCGTGCCAGCGATGACGTGATAATTGGTCATCTAAAAGCCCACGTGTAGTACGTACATTTATGCTTATACTACATAATGCTTACATGGCCGCAACCAGTAACACCACATCGCTATCTGCAGTTGAAGAAGCTTTTCCAGAAACCGAGGATGATAGCCGCAAAAAACTGACACCAAGCCTTGCCAACGACGTAGACCAGCCTTCCAATGTCGTGGAGGGACGACGGGAGGATGGGTTGAAATTCATGAAGCAAGAAATCACCAAGCAAGCTGGTATGTGCGATGATTGCCACTCATCCTCATTTAGACTGACATGCCCTGCATTGCACCAGCCAAATTTCACTGCACAATAAACAGTGGAAAGATTTTCCCTTGGAAGCTCATGCCAGCCGTGCTCGTGGAAGCCAATCTCAGGATCGAAGGATATCCTGCACACAAATGCATACTGCCCGGTGAAGCTCACAGTAAAAATGCATTAAACAAAGGCATTGGGGCGCTAATGCAGAAGGAGATCGCCACACTCATTGATTCTTTGAAGGCAGGCACTATGCGCATCACCCAATTTCCCAAGGAGGATCGATGTACGTGTCATATTATGGTAACAATGTTATACTTACGTGATATATAGCAGCTGTGACTGCTTCTGAGAAGGCCGTAATCGAGGGTGAAGCACCTCCACCTGAATGGCCCCATCATGGTGCACGACGGTTGTTCCTTGACGGTCACACTGATCACAATGGTCTTCCTCGCCTCAAGCCCAGCACGGCAACTACGAAGGTCAAAAAGGGTAAAGCACCCGAGTCCCCTATGCTACCCTCCGATGATGAACCCAGCACAGCAACTACGAAGGTCAAAAAGGGTAAAGCACCCAAGTCCCCTCCACCACCCTCTGATGATGAAGGTGTGGATAATGACGACGCAGTTGGAACTTCCGCGCCCAAGCCCCTACCTCGAATGATTGTCCGAAAGCCTAACCCTAATATGCGAGTCGAAGTTGTACCCCCACCCTCACGACCTTTCAAAGTCGTCCGACCTCCACCACCACCATCGCGTCCTTTCAGAGTTGTTCCCAAGCCACCTGCAACTCAGAGTGAGGTAATCGAAGTTACATCCACCGAAGAGGACCCCGTGGATGAGTCCGACCCTGAGTACGAAGAACCAGGACATGGAAAGAAGAGGAAGCTCAAGTCCGCGAATACATCGCGTGCGTTAAAGAAGATTGCCCCGTCTACTGAAAAGACTAATGCTCCAAAAGTGGGGAAGAAAGGTGGGCGGGGTAAGAATAATGCGCAATCCAAGGCACCTCCGCCTCCCTTGCCAACCTCGAATACTTTCCCTGTGAAAGGTGGTCCACTATCCCCGTTAACAGTGGGATCATCGACCAATGGTCCGTCATCGCCAGAACATAGTGAGTACCATGTGCATCTGTCTTACTGTTTGCTTAAAGTTCGATAGGTAAAGCCAGTAAAGCAATGCGCCTCCGAGACGGACTTTCTGATGAGTCCAAAAAGGGTATGTTTTATTTTTTAATTTCATTGATTCTATGTGATTGAATTTACACACTCTAGAACGTGTTAAACCACGCCCAGTCACCAAGGACTCTTGGGTGGTGATGAATCATGGCCTTCGTACAGTGTACGAGACATCAAGCTCCGAGTCTGACGTCAACAAGAGCATGAAGGCTGATTCTGCTACCACAATGGGCACCATCCCCGAGGCTACTGGTTCAGCCAATATCCAATCTGATCTTTCGGAGGAAAAGTATACACAGCTGGTGAAGGATGAAGTAGTAGGAGGTATGGAGGAAGAACTACCCCCAACCGCCCCATTGAATGTAGTGGCCCCCGCTATTCCCAACCAGCAGCCTCTTCGTGACTCCAACACTGCTCGTCCCCACACTCCTCATGAAACTCAGGACAAGCGTCCACATGATGCCCCTTGTGACAATCCTCGAGATGGTCATGACCCTCCACGCGACCCTCTCCACGACCCTCGGGATGGTCGTGACCCTCTCCGTGACCCTCCACGTGACCCTCTCCATCATGAAGACACTCGAAGTGCTGTTCGCAACCCTGCACACAACTATCATGAGGTCATGCGTGACCCTCGTGATGGCCTTCGTGATGCTTGGGATGCTGACCCTCGTTATCCTTACACCCGAGGGTACTCCAGGTACTCACAAGAATCTGCGCGTGGCCTCGACCATGGCGCTCTTCACCCCCGCGATGCATTCTACCACCGCAATTCTCGCAATCCCCGCTATGGTCCACCCCAAGATCCCTATGGATCTGGTGATATTCGTGCAGAAAGTGACTTGAATACTCGCGACAGCTCACCTGCGTCCGATTTTCATGATAACTATGGTCCTGGTGAGCACGAACGCACCTACCCAACCCGATACAGTCCTGGGGTTGACTCAGGCTATGCTCGTGAAGGTGGATACAGGCCCCGATGTGATGACATTGATGAGCGCAGGCAATCACTAAGTCCCTATCATAGTCGTCCAGTTGGTGGAGAGAATTACCGCGAGGGTGGATACCCCCAAGGCCCCAGCAGGAGATTCCAGGATTCGAGATGGGATGAAGGTGCTCATTTTGACTATGGTCGTGATGCTATACCACGAGCATTCAATCGCGATCTGCCCAATCCCCCGAGGCCTCCCCCCGCTACTTAATGCCCTCCTTCTGCTCAAGTGTTTTTGGCCATTTTCAGTTGATCTACTCTTTTCGCATCATGTGTCACTCATGTCTGCATTTGTCATCTGCTTACCTTGTCGTTGTCTCATTGACGTCTCGCACCCGTGTTATACCCCGCCTACTTTGGTATCTACTACACTTTGTAACTCGTTTTGTCAATATCAGTATAGCGGCTCCTCCATAGCCTGCTGTTGTCTCCTTCAGAGTGAGATCATTGAAAAGCTTGCCCGAATCTGATATGTTTCCGTTAATCAGAACATTGCAACATGTTGATTAAAACATAAGAAAAGTACGAGATATTTGAAATAATATAAGTACAAGACAAACACACTGACTCGAACATATGCGACAAAAATAACATAGGCACCAAGGGATCAAATAACATAAGGGATGTCAGATACCCTCGACGAGTTCCTCTTGATTAACAATAACAAGCTGGAGGCCTTGCGAACTTCACACACGAGCCTCGATCATAATGTAAGACAACCCTCCAACCAGGATGGAGGTCTTCACGGCGAGGTCCAAGAGGATACTCTGAAACCTCTGCAGGAATAGAGTGGGAGACCCTCTGGAGAGGGTGGTCTCAGAGACCAGTTTCGCCCTACAAGAAAACCGGGTCTGACAGACCGTGAGAATGGGAGGATAGTGCTGCCAAGGGTACACCTAACTCAGTGCGACTGATCTCATCAACCCAACATTGAGCACATCCGAGGACTATAGTGATGTATACAAGTGCACACTGGCGACCGGAGCCGAAAATACTTTCGTTCGTAGTCGACTGCATGGTGGGATGAGCTCAGCTTGAAAGCTAAAACTGCTCTCGCTTGGCAGGTTGCAGTCAAGTTCATTCGATTTGGCAAGCATAAACCGTACTACGAAGTCAGTATTTCCCAATTTCTCCTGACATACTTAGTTTGCTAATTCTGACGCCTCAGCGAATCATTCGAGAGATACACTTGCGCGTGAAGCTTAATCACCCAAATATCATTCAGTGGCTAGGTACCACTGGAGATTTTCAAGGTGGCAGCTTCCCTTCACTCGTATTCCCTTGGATGCCAGATGGGGACCTCCATGGCTACATCGCGTACCATGGAGCGGGGATCGAGACTTCAATCAAGTTGTCCTTGGTACATCAAGTAGATATTTACTTGTCAAGTGATAACACGTTTCCCTAGGCTCGCGACATTGCCTCTGGAGTCACTTATCGTTAGTCTTATTCCATCGAAATGGGTTCTCACACTAACTGCTTGAATGTTTGCAGTCCACGAACTCCACGTGGTTCATGGCAACTTGGAGAGTGTTCGTTCTCGATATCCCCTGACAATAATAAATTTCTTGACGTCTTTCCAGAAAAACGTTCTCATAGGCCCGGAGCCCGAACATCGAGCATATCTGACCGGTTTCTCGCTGTCAACAGTCCTTGGTAATACCAGTAGATTCTCAAAAGAGTCTTCAAACGCTCCAGGAAAACCTCAGCCTGGTGGGGTGCGATTCGCTGCTCCTGAATGCTTTATAGAGGAGGAAAATGGCAACTGCTTGCCTGCCATCAACAGCGATATATACTCAATTGGCTGTGTATTATTCCACGTGAGTGTAGACCTTTTAATCCTGGCTATTCTGAAGCTTGCCTTCAGGTTTTCTCGGGAAGTTTGCCTTGGCATGATTCAAAATCAGACGAAATTATCAATGGCCTTCGACAGCGCCGTATGCCTTCACGTCCCGGCGGTGTCGGTATTGATGATTCCTTGTGGAATTTCATTGAACGCTGCTGCTCCTTTAAACCGAGCAAACGGCCATCCGCAGCTAAAATCCTCGATTTTTTCGCAAAGAGGTACAAACCTAGCAGTAAGGGAAATGTCTCGCCACATGACCTTACGAAAATGCTCTCCAACATTCCTCCCGATCCTACTGTTTTGGGAGGTTTTGCAGACATACGACGGTGCACGCTGGAGAGGGACGGAAAAACCATGCAGGTCTGCCGATTCCCCATCAGACATGAGGGCATATTAATGGTATATCAGGTGGCTGTAAAATCGATCCGATGTCTGAACAGCACTGAAAAGGCACTTGAGGTTCGACGTTCCATCCTTGACACTTGGTCAACTCACGGCGTCTTACGTCAGCGGTACTTGCGTGAACTCGAGATCTGGGCAAGACTTATGCAGGAGAACATTCTGCCTCTACTCGGAGTTGCGATATTGACTATTTACGCAATTCCCGACTGTCCTGCATTGATTTGCCCTTGGATGGAAAATGGCACACTATCCAAATACATCAGTACATATCCGTCGACAATGGAAGTGCGACAGAAGTTGCAACTGGTATGTTAGAAACGGATAGCTACGGCAGGAGAACTTTAATCAAGTTACAGCTCCGCGATGTCGCCACTGGCCTTCGTTACCGTGCGCGCTATGGATTCATCGTTTGCCCCATATTGATTGCGAAATTCTGCAGTTCACTCCCAAGACGTTGTGCATGGAGATTTGACAAATGTATGTGTAAGACTCCATGTGGACGCCTCGAATTAACAGACGGACAGAACAACATCCTCGTGGATGTTAATGGTCGCGCAGTGGTGGCTGATTTTGGCCTGTCCTGTCGATTATTGGAACTCAGTGGGAGCTTCCATTCCGTGACTGGGGCTGTGCAGTGGATGGCGCCAGAACTCGTGCAAGTTCCGCTAGGATCCAAACCCCATATCTCTAGACACAGCGATATGTATTCCTTTGGTTCCATCATGAATTATGTATGCTCTACGTCAGTTGGGATCTCTGCAAGTGTTTGATCATACCTTTCTTTTAGGTCATCTCTGGTGAACTTCCCTTCCAAAATCAGACGCATCCAGTACGGATCGTTGCCGCCTTGCACGAGCGGAAAGCACCCTTCACAACCCGAGGCAAGGACGTATCTCAAGAGCATTGGAAATTTGTCCAACGGTGCTGGGAGCCATTCAATGTTGATGACCGAACTTCTTCCCGCCCATCCGCTGAAGAAGCTTGTGGATTCCTGCGAAAGGAACTTGAACTACTGATCACAAAATAGCTATACATATTTCCTTGGGACATACATTACATACTCCTCTTTCTCCTGCGTCCTGGGCTGTACTTTCCAAACATATCTGAGGTGAATTTATACATACACAGGCGGTGCCAGTGTCCCCAAGGGAGAACAATACGACGGCCGCAGGCCAGAGGTGTACTGTCTTTCGCAAATAGGCTGGGCTGATACACGAATTAGGCATGAACCCCAGCGAGAAGTAAAGTAAATTGTTCCCCACAGTACGTATTGAAGGCGGAGCACTGTAGATATTTATCGCATTAGTTAGGTAATTCCAAATAACCACTCCGTATATTTAACGTACATGCTCGTGAATTGAGCCCAATGCTATCGCAGCAGCTGCGCAATCCTCTTTCTCATGCCTCCTCTCCCCCATTGCCTGTCAAGCATATAGCGCATCTGCCTGGTCCCAGAGAAGAGAGCTTTGCCCTCATCCACGTCCCGAGACGGAGAAACTGAGCGTGTGCGGTGAACACCCGACAGAGCACCATTCAATACCTCTTCCCCATCTTGGGCTGAAACCTGTTTAGGATCCTGACGCGGCCTGTACATTAAGGGCGGAGTCAGGCTTTCGCGCTTGACATGTGTAGCATGATATCGAGCACGCGCTTGTGAGAACTCGTGATGATGGCCATCCTGATCGAGTTGCTCTGAGTCGTTGGACGCAAGCTCGGGTTCATTTCCGGCGGGATGAGACACCACCGCATCCTGATCCTGAAGTGCCTCCGGTGGAGATTCAGGAAAGAGGTTCTCAACAACACTCTCCTCTTCTGCCTGTTCGACATCACCGTGGGTTTCTTCATCCTCCTCTTCTGAGGGGGCCTCATCATCATCCTCTTCGCTAGTGTCAACAACGACGTCGACCTCTGCCGCCTCATCCTCTGCCACCCCATCTTTTCCAGTTCTGTAACGCCTGACTACACTCGGCACCCGACTGGCGCTCAGACTGCCACCTCCCCCCATTGACGCCCGATTCTGCAGCCCCGCCCGTGTCGTCGGTTCAGGCTCATACCCAAACTCATATAATTCAGGGTTACGCTGTACCTGCGGCCCATTCGACGTCCGTTGCTCCGGTGGAGCTTGCAACGGTCCATGACGAAAGTCACGAGGCGCTTCGTCATCGCTATCACCACTCTCGCTGCTCTCCCTTCCATTCTCCCTACCACTCGAGGCTCTCCTAGCTCTACGCGCTTCCCGCTCCCTCTGCTCGAGTGCCTTTTCGATCCACCCCTCTGAAGCTTCGCGCATCCCCCTTACATACTCCTCGGTCACCTCCAAGTTTCTGACGCGATTGTAGACCTCGTACACGACGCTCGGCGCGTATCCGTGCGCGGCAGCGATACGTGATATTAAGGCGTCGAATCCGACGGAGACGGACAGGGAGAGGTCAGCGGGTGTTATGAGCGCATGTGGAACTGGCGGAATCGCATGGCTAGGTGTGGCAAGGTAGCCAGAAAGGTTAGCTGGGACGGCCGAGGGTGTAGAATAGGCAGAGAGGGTGTGACGCTGAGGTAAGTGAGACGCTGAGGTGCTGCCTCTCAAACGAGGGATTCGGGAAGTCGACGCTGCTGATGAATGACGTAATAAGTCAAATCCTGGAAAGTCATCGTGTTCATAGCCACCAACTGTCTGTCTCCGATGTTGCTTTTGAATGCGAGTGAGCAGACGTTTGGCGTGTGTCACTGGAGACCCAGCATCGCGCTGTTTGCCTTTGCCTTTGTCCTTGTCTTTATTGGAAAGTAGGAATGTTGAATTTGACGTGGGAAGCGGCTGCGCAGTTGATCTGCGAGGGGCTGGAGCAGCCGAACGTGAATTGCTTTGTTGTGGTAAGACAGTTGACTCAGCGTCTGCGGCGGGAGCGGTTGAAGAAACCCGTGTCTGTTGGATGACAGTCATCGTACTCGAAGTAGATCCAGTGGAAATTTGAGCTAATGACGATGCGATCGGTAGGCGTGCCTTTTCATCATTCCTTGGTGGGGCAGAAGGCACTACGACTGGCTGTCCATGCGGTCGTCCAGCAGAGGACGTAAGACCCGAAAGCACGGCAGCAGTTGTGAGTTTTGAAGGCCTGGCCGCAGGTTGTACCGTGGTTGGAGGAACGCCAGACGTTGAAGGACCAGTAACATTGTCTCGTTTTCCGTCCCACGAACTTCTAACGAGCTGGCCCACCCCATTCGTCGAGCGATGCTTCAGAGGAGACTCTGCTGCATCTGCACCACTGCGATTACGTTGAGGGGGAGGACGTTGGACTTTGCTGAATGGGTGGAGCTCAGGCTCTAGACGATGTTGTGCAAGAAGAGCAGAAGGGCGCGGATCTTCTGGCTCGCGCTGTTTTGGAGGCACTACAGCCGGTAGCGATGTCCGAGACTCGACTCCGTTGACGGGATGGCGTTCCTGTTCCCGAGGTGTTGAAGGAATTATCGGTCCTGGGGCTACCTCTTTCTCCTTGCCTTTCTTCCCCCGAATTGGAGGCCAAACCGCCTCACTTTCAGAACGACCACCTGATCGCACACGACCCAGCCGATCAGTCAGCGACGTTATAAAGGGCCCTTCTACCATTTTAGGGAGAGTTTTCTTATTCGATGGAGTAGAGTGATTTGGCGTTGACGATAACGAGCGGAACATAGGAGAAATGGACTTGTGCTTCAAGACTCGTTTGGGCCCTGATGGCGGCTTTGGCGTGACTACTTGTTGTGAAGATGACGCGAGAGGTTGTGAACTTGGTGGAAGCTGGGACGAGATTGGTGGCTGGGTCCTGGCAGGAGAATTTGGTGGGGATGACAGGACAGGCACGGTATCTGCGCGAGAAGGGAGAGGGGGAATATTGAGCGTGCTTGCTGGTTTCGGAGGAGGCACATCAGATACGGTTTCTAATGGTCCCTGAACAGGACTGCGAGCTTGGTCACTTGGTCCGACTGCGGGAACTTGGCTTGTCCCTTGGGTCTCGATCAAGGGCAAGCGACCAGTCCCGCTATCTGGCTGATCTCTCTCCAGTTTCGCTCGCTTCACTTTCCGCTGCTCAGGACTGGCTTTTCCGCTAGCGCGCTTTTTCCCTTTGCTCGTCTCTTTCGAGCGAACCCTCGCCGCTTCCTCTTCCTCGTCAGAAGGCGGAATCACGGGCTCCCTCACCGTCTGCTTCTCCGGGTTTATTCCTTTTTTCTTTTGATACTTTGCTATCTTCCTGTCAAACTCGTCCTTATTTTTCGTGTATCTGTTGTGCCAGGACATCCACGGGTGTGTCTTGGACCAGTTCCATTTCCCATCGACCTATAGCAACGTTAGGACTTGTTTCACGATAAGAAACATGAGAGAAACTCGCGTTTTCTACAAGGCGCTTATACAAGGCGGGTCCGCTTCTGTTTTGCTTGGTAGGATTATATGTCGCAATGTATTTCATGAGGAGGATGTCCTCGTCTCCAGTGAAGTCCGTACGAACCCTGGACCTAGGAGAAAACATAGCGAATCAGTGGAGTTCATTATCCAAAGAAAAGCACAAACCTTCTTTCTGTGTCTGGCATGTTTGTTCAGCATATGCATATGTAGTAGTAGGTTCGCCTGAGGTGAACGATGAGTCCAGGCGCGTCTTCGTACTAAGTGACGCGAAGAAATCACGCGGATGAGGTCACGTCACGCCTACCAAATCTGGGTATATAAACCCCTCTGCACCTTAGCCCGATAATTTCAAGTCACAACGACAACTAGAGTCTCTGGGCCGTGCGATATTTCGCCGCTAGCATTCGCTATCATCCCTTGATTTCACAGCAATTCACGTAGCGACGTCTTGATAAAATCATACCAAGGAGATACCGATCTTGACAACAAGCATGTTCTGGCATCCTCTCACTAACTTAACACCGATAGAGTAATTTGAGAACCTTGACATTAATGACTACATAGTGGGAAAGTGCTGGTACTAGGGACTACCTTCATCACCCAGAGGTCGACTAGTCATATGAGAAGTACTAGACGACGCAGAATAATGTCGAAACGGGCGACAAACCTGTTGCTGAGCAACTAGTGTGTAGCATGAAAGTGAACGTTATGACAAAGTCGTAGGAATTGCGGTGCGGGGGGTTGCAAACGGAAGGCAGCAACTTTGTAACTCAGGTGTCGTCATGTCACGATGTTGCATCCAACGGCACAACTCGATCTGTTCAAGTTGAAAAGGGCAAAATAAGCAAGGTCTTCGCGAAACGGTAATCCAACCATGCCTAATAAAAGTCGCCCCTCGTGATCTTCCAGGCGGAGCTTGCTCCCACCAAATAGCTCCTGGGCGTGAACGAGCGCCTTGCGATGATTCCTCAACAACTCGTTTACATTCAAAGAACCGGTGAACCGGATGGTACGCAGTGTCGGCATTGCATCCTTAAGATGTGCAAGTTGGGAAAAAATGAACGTATAAGCTCTTGTGGATGATTGGCTTCGCCGACAGCGTACACCCAAGTACTCGACAGGAATCAGTTTGAATGACTCAACATCAAACGAATCCCAAAAATCAAGGCTAATTGTAAGGCGGCAAAGATGCGGGCAGTGTCTTGCGAATGGAAGTAGTTGGTCGCGAAATCCAGACCAATACAAATGGACTGAACACAACTTTCTCCCGTGCCTCTCCAAAAATGGAATGTAATGCCAGTCCAACGCCGGGAAAGAATAGGGGTATGACAGTTCACGAAGAGCAGGTAACTGGGTTGAAGAAAATATGTCATTGCGATTCAACGGAACCGCCAGCGTCGTGCAAGAGGAGAGGGTGCAGTTGATAGCCATTGCATTTGTGCGGCTTTTCAAATAATAAGGGCAGCTTAGAATACGCAGCTGTTGCGTTGCAGTGAGTAAATTCTGCAAACTGGTGAATGACGGTAGCAAGCGGTCTGAGGCCCAGTCGATGATTTTGAGACTAGGAGCAATATAGATAAGAGCGTCCATTACAATGCCAGGCATGGCCAAAGAATCGTGCGGAGATGGAGTGGCATCAACTGATACAATGGCGAGATTTGGGAGACACCTGATGACTTCTGCGAGAAGCCCCAGATCTGCGAGAGTCTGGCCGGTGTCACGCATTGCGATGTCTAACCTCTGGGTATAAAAGCCCAGAGGCCATTTACCCAGAAGTACACCTTTCCCGCGAGCTAGTGCGTTGGCGAGCGATGACAGACATCTACCTCGGCCGATAAAGATGGACCTGTAAAGGAACGGCGTGGCCAAGTGCCACCATTGTTTACAGACCCGAATAAGGCGATGCTTGGTTACTAAGGCCTGTCTGATGAGAGGATGGTGGTCGTGATTGAAAAGGGATCCAAGAGTACCCGAATATTCGTAAATTTCAGGAATGAGGATACTGGGAACATATGTGGCATGATCAAAAATGATCTCCCAAAGTTCCGGAGGAAGCTTTGGAATGTTTGCGCGGTGTCTTGCCTTGAGTGCAGAAACGGAGTTTGGTATCATCGTGAGCTGATTTGACTTCACCAAACCTTGCAGGATTACTATACATTAGCAAATATAAATGGACAGGACATTAATCACTAACCCTTTCAAGAACTGGGACAATGCAAAGTGTTCTCGAGGTTGCGGCACCGAGTTATGGGAACGAGGTCAAAGAGGAGCGTGACAGACAGTCACCATGGGTTACACGCGACTTAGCGCTCGTTGAATTTGGACGATGGCGAAAGACTCACATTGCGTTTATTCACCGAGACTTTGGAATCGGTGCATATGTCATGGTGAATTTGAATATGGCGTCTAACTCACCATATGAGCTGAAAGGCTGGTTGTAAATGCTGCAGTGGCCTGGGGTTTACAATCACTGGGTCACTCCGTGAATATATACCCGAACCACTGTTTTGATGAGACAAGAGATGGTATTCGAACGCTCATGATGCATGCCTTGCACCAGCAACCATAAAATAACGGGTGAATGAGCGCATGTTATTGATACAATCTCCTCAGCACGCAACATAGTTCGATCCTAACAAGTAATCATGCAATACAAAATCATTAATTGTAAGAACATAAGGTCATTATACTGTACAAGTGAGCGGTAGATGCTAAAACAGGTTTGCGAGGCTAGGACTTGGTACTTCTCCGAATTCCCAAATGGACATCAGAGATATGGCGCCACACAGAGTGGCGCGGCATGACATTAATAGACGGGTTTCCTCGCCTGTGATAATCACAACCTTCCCAGATTATGAGGACGAGTAGTTGCTTTGCATTGCCGGAAAAATAGAGTGTCTGACGCTGGTCATTCCTAGATTGTACTCAGTGCTGTGAAGGGTTGGTGCGTCATGTACAGGGCTATAATTGGGACGTGATGTTGAGCTCTGTGGTATTGAAGCGGTCATCTTTCGGAATGGTCGATTTGAAAGGGGAGGTAGGTCTAGTGTATGGATAATCTCCCGTGGTCCTTATATGCATGTCGGTCGCACAGCATGCGAGGGAGACACAGAGGGCCCAACGCATTTCTGTGCTGTGCAAATTTGAGCTGGGAAAGGAGGATGCATCGATGAGCCTATCGACATGACTAAAGATATGACAATGGCGAAGTGGCGGCAGTGTCAGCAGCATGTATTAACATATGCGTCAAGCTCTTTTGTTGATGTAGACAGTCCAAGCGCCCAGGTGCCATTTGGCTGAACTAAATGCAATGAACCCATGACGCTCGATCAATCGTTCCTCTTGTGACGATCTGTGACGGACCGTGACCCTTTGGTGGTGGTGATGTGACAGGTGCCAGTTCTCGATCTCCCACTTTTAATGACACCCACTACCCCATACGTGCAGTCCGGGGAGCCTCTCAATGACTTCCTTCGTTCATTTTGAGCAGCACGCCAGATTATATAGGCATCCTCCACTTCCTGTCGCTCGCATTACTAAAAAAGTCACGAAAAGCGATCCAGATGTGAAGGTATGTCTCCCCGTCATGGAACGATGCGAGTTTTTGCCAACTACGTTCGCAGACAGTGCGACACGCATATCTCATTTTCAAAGCATCTGAAAACCCTTTCCGCCACAGAAACTTAATATTTCCGTTCTCTTCCCTACTTTGTCGCCTAAAAATTTACATTGCTCACCCACCAAGTCATTATACCTGCCCGTGCATTTATCATAGCCGACTCTAATAGGTGTCAAATGCTGTCCCGTGCCGATATTTCGAAGGCCCTGGCGAAATCAGACCAATTTGATTTCCCGATCGATATTGTTCCAAGGGAGTAGGGACTTCGGGATTGGCTCAGGGTAGTGGAGGGACTGGTACCATCGCCGGGGGTTCTGGACCAAGTATGACGAACTTAGTTGCAGGTGTACATGTTACCAACACAGCTTCTCGTATCTTTCAATGAACTTCCATTTAGCCCAGCCAAGCTGCTCCTCATCAGGATTCCGAGCATCATGCAGGTGATGAATATGGCAATTTACCTTCATCAGTGGCACTGAATCAGGTGAGGATTACGATGCAATATGTGGCATTAGACCCTACTATCTCTCACTACTGAGACCCTGTTCTCTCCCTTCCTGAGAACTGTGCAGCGTATATGATGTTCTCGCCCCCTTCTCACAGCTACAGGCTCTATTAGTGCCATAGAATGCAATACATGTATCGTAAGCGGCCCAAGCATTCATCAGGATAGTACCTCCATTTGCATTTTTCTCGGAACCTTACTCCTGAGGTGCTGGGAATTGGCCTTACTGTAATGTCTGAAAGCGACAACTGTGCTTCAGTTCGATCATAGGTTGCCAGGAGCTATTCTGGGATTCCTCAATTGGATATCCGGAACCTGAGTACAGCAGTCGAAAGATGGCTGCGATTGGATCACGATAACGTCGTATCAATCTTTGGGATGACACTTGGATTGGTCCCTTACCAGCCTTGGTATGTCCATGGATGAAACATGGCACTCTTACACACTACTTGGACCATAACCACTGCCTCAACCCGAAAGGCGATGGTGAGTGGCTATCACACTTCTTAAAATTTCATTTCACGGGATTACATAGTTCCTGCAAGCCATTTCCGAAGTCTATTATTGTACTTCTCTTCTGCTTGCGTGCGCTCATTTAAGCTTTCGTAGAAGTGCGTTATTCACGGAACCCTTTCTGGGGTATGTACTATGGACAATCCGATCTTATCGGGTAACACTAACACCTTGTTTCAGTCGAATATCTTCATCAACAATGGCGCTAATAGAGACTGCAGATGTGAAAAGGGGGATGAGAAAGTCATACACGCTCCATGGTTCTCAGGAATGGGAGAGAACAGGGTCTCAGTAGTGAGAGATAGTAGGGTCTACTGATCCAGTACCACTGACGAAGGTAAATTGCCAGATTCATCACCTTCGATGCTTGTTTGAGTTGGCTATGATAAATGCACGGTGTTATGACCAACGTCCCTTAACCTAACTAGTAGGTGTCTGGAGATCGGACCACACCACAGGACTCGTCTGAGAGATGATAAAATGGGGATATGATTGAGAGGGAACAGTCTAAGTCTACGATGACGTAAGAACAAAGAGGTTAAGTCTAAGGAGTACTACTGACTACTACCTAGACTATATACTACTATTGAGACGGAGATATCTGAGTATGAAAGGTGGTGATATATCTATATACGGTCATAACATTGCTCCTAGGGTATAGGGCTTCTTACCAACCAATCAACTACAAGAAAGGGTCCATAGGGGTTAAGGGTATCGGTGATTAAGCAGGGTCTTAGGGTACTGCTTCTGTTCAGGGTAGACGGAGGTGGGAAGGGTGAGAGAGTTCTGTGACAAGAAGTCTCGAGCGGTGGTTAAAGGATCTTTGATGAATGATAGGGTCTGGAGATATATCGAGTACGATTGGATCTAAGGGTTCTCCAGGGTCTTCGGTAATGAGCATGCTTCTTCTAGAGTGGTGCTTCTGTGATAGGGGTTCAGGGTTTAGCTGTGACTGTGCAACAGGTTCTGATGTAAGGGGTTCGGTAAATGACAGAGGTAACTCTTAACGTGTCATGTGTGATAGGTGAAGGTGTGTGATGTAAAGGGTGGTGACTATGAGAGACGGCTCATAAGGGACTCTCGGTTGTGGTTCGATCATAGAGGTGTGCAGATGCGTATGATGTAGCCGGTTGCCTAATCGTAGGACTTCTAAGGATTGTGATGAGTGTCGGATGCCTAGGGTTACGGATATGGATGGATGACGTCGATGTAGTATAGATGTGAATTGAAGATAGTGATCATTAATCAGTTATCCATCTTATCTTATCAGGGATCTTATCTAATCTAATCTTATCGGATAGGTGACTTAAGGTTTGATAATCGAATTTTAGATGCAGTAGGAGGCATTCGTGACACATGGGCAGTAGACTTGGTGGGTGAGCAGTGTAAAATTTTATGCGACAAGGTAGAGAAGAGACTCATTGAAATACTATAAGTTTCTGTTGGCGGAAAGGGTTTTCGCATGCTTAGCAAAATAAGATAGGCGTGTCTGCTGTGGCCACCTGCCGCTTGAACGAAGGAAGTCATTGAGAGGCCGGCGGGTGACATTAAAGGAATAGGTGAGAAGATCTGTCAGGCCATCATGATTCATGAAACCGGCAAGGCGACCAGAGTCGGACCAAGATATCAAAATGATAGAGCAAAACGCCATCGGGACCCCTGGACCCTTCAGCGTGAGATCAATATTATCTGTTGACAGCTCGCCATTCATCCTTCCAACGTATCGAATCTACTTACAGCCTACCCTACCTCTCCCCTTCTCGTTGCTATTCCATGCCTTGTACAACTCGTTCTCACCTCACTCTGCTCTCTTTTCCTTCTCGTCTGGTGTGTTTGGGTATGTGACTGAAGCAGCCTTTGGTGGCCTCGCTCAGCATTGGTATTGATGTTATGCTGCTTGCCAAGCTGGTCGAGAACTTTCATCATTTCTCGAACAAACATTTGAAAATCATTGCTGATGCACACCGTGTTTGCTGGCCCGGGAGGTTGAATCAGTCAAAGGATGAACTTTGCAATGCGCTCCGAGTTCATAGGTGTCCCTCGCAATACTACGGCCTATTTGATGTTTTTAAATGTCTTCGAAAGGCACGCACTCGGTTTGATAACATGATGTCCATTCTTCGATCCTATTCCGGAGGAGGTGCCACATGATCGAGTAAGTGTTCTGTGATTCGTCAGTGGCAGGCGGTAATGGATTCTGAACGTCAGGTTTGAGTGCATATGCCGTTTGTGCTCATAACATTCCCAAGGGGCATCTGGTAGAGGTTGGTCTACTTCTTGCAGGCATTGGCCACATCAACAAGCGTCAGAGAAAGAAACTTCCTCGTCGTAGACTCTAATAAAGGTTTTGACGTATTCCACATCATTGCAAACTCACGGATGTCCAGAAATACAGATATCGTCAATCGAAGCTGTGTTCCAGGAGTTCACCCAACGGATGGACATTGTAATTGTCCTCATTAAGCAGCATGCGAGCTCGAACTTCCCATCGGTCGCATATTCGACCTTACATAATATGATGTGTACTTTTAGATAGCAGTGAAGACACGACCAACGGTGGACGCTATCAGGAGGGGATCCCTACATTGCTCGAGATACCCCCATCCATATGGTGAGTACTAAACACGCCTATGTACTCCACTGGCATGCACTCGGGAGTCAGCAGTAAAGCTGCAAATCCATACCTTCGAAAGATTCGGTACTGAAGCGCGTTCAGAAGCTTTTTGGCGAGTAGACATCATACACCTTCTCACGCGACTCGCATTGGGGTTCGTGCAGTGAATATCACTATGTACCATATCATACAGATGTGCATGGAAGGCAACAGTCTGCTATGCCTAGATAATGGATGGGCCTCCCGTACCTTCAAATTAGGTATCGGGGTGGCAAGTTCAGCGTTTTATACTGAAGTGAATCACATGAACAAACACCCCATCGGATTCCGGGTTTTTGGCTGCCCACCAGACGCGTAGCGAGGGTGGGACTATGACTACGGCCCTAGGCTGACCACCCCCAATACACAGCGCGCAGACCACTGTCCCCGAAGGCAGGGTGCTGTTGCAGAAGTGCGGAAAGGGGCTAGTAGAACGGTAGGGTACCGTTAGTAGGCAGATCCGTCAGATCCAGTGGTTTCGAGCCTGCGAAAGCTCTCGTCAGGAGGCTGCCACTGCCCCGACCGCTCATACTTCTAGTTGTACATAGGAAGCTTCCTTTTAAGCCTTACCGAGTAGGAGTAAATGGTCCGTGCCCTGTCTAGTGAGGGCTAAAACGGGTATCTGAATGTTGTCCCGTTACGGACTCATGACCTACCCGGGGAAAGGTCTAGCTAATGGGATATATATATAGCGAGCACGAGGCTTGTGCCCAGACCCTTGAGGTCCCGTGAGCTAAATGATATACGGGCGGGCGGGTCTTTCGTTCCGCGTCTCGCACTTCTAGGTATCCATATACAGCCGCAGTCATGCCGTAGTCTGAGTTTGATGTTGAAAGGTTGAGGTCAGTGGAAGACAATAGGTTTCGACACGGAAGCACAACATTGAAATGACCTTATCTAGTGACGAAGATCGATAAGGATGGTGATATCGAAGCCGTCGAGTTGGACCATGACCCCCAAAAAAAGATAAGATGCTCAAAGACGCACCACATCATGAGGAAAAGGAAGGCGGATAGGAGGGAGAATGAGAAACCAGATGCAAGCAAGGTGAGCGCAAGGGAAGAACAAGAGAGAGAAAGATCGAGCGGAGTGCACGGAATGGATACGCAATGACAGAAGCTTGCATACGATACACCAGCGGGAATGTAACGGAAAGCCGTCACATTCATATTATGACATTCCCCTGATGCGACTAAGACTTACTAAGTATACGCACGAGCCTTGCTGCTTTCAGGCATACTTACAAGAACACCAGCAATATATGCATACAGAACAGATATATACAGAAGTTACCATTTTATTACTATATCACATTTGTCCCCCCCTTATCCACTCATAACAACATATTCTCCCGCCATTTACACAGAGACCTCCTATGATTCCAAGGATATCTTGTCCTCCAACACACTCAGTACGAAGTTTGGCAAGAGGGCGTACATCACTGGATCTATCTTCCGGTACGTCAGCAGTTGTTTAAATTCTGCTGCTTCTTGCAGCCAGGGCACAAAGCTGAAATCGCCGGGCGCTCGGTACCAGTCGATATCAAATAGATTGGGGAACACCGCAGATAGGATCCACGGGACAAGTGCCGCTCTCGAGAACTTCGAGTGTCCGACATGCAGCCTCTCGAGAGCTGTTTGTGTGGGCCAAAGCTCCCGTTTTCCATCGGATGCATCTTCGCCCTCCCTGCGATAGGGGAGTGTCGGCCTTTGGGTAGCATCGAAGGCTAAATGTAGCTCGCGCAGCGATCTACATCGCGAGGCTAATGAAAGCACTGCGGTGAATGTGACCGTGGAAGTGTGCATTTCATCTGAGGCAAACCACAACTCCTGAATATCCGGCCAAGAAACTGCAGCATCGCCGATGAAAGCATCGTCAAGACAGTATTGTCCCTGGGATATGAACTTGACATCCGTCAGTTTTCTGAACTTGAGCAAGGGCCGGAAAAGGTCGGAAGGGAGTGGGCTGTAAAAGTGATGCGGAATGCCAGTGTGGCAAACATAGATATGTTCCAAGAATCCGAAGGATTGGCAAGACGTGTGCAGGGATAGCACGAACTCGCCGACTTCTGCCGGTGCAGCATATTTACAGTACCTGATGAAGATGCTTGATAATCGTGGGGTGATAACGCGAAGTAGCAAGAATGTGCAGAGTTGGAGGCGATCAGCAACAATAGTGAGTCTGTTGAGGGCACTCAATTCGAGTCGCATATCCCCCAATCGCAAGTTCTCCATAATGCCGAATCCTCCATGCAAAGCAAGATCCAGGACTTGTAGGGAACGCAAGCGTCCGATATCAGCAAGGTCGTGCCTCGTGAGACACACGTTGCAACCCAGAGCCAGTAGATGTAACTTTTGCATCTTGTTGAAAGGGAGGTCGATATGGCAAGGGGAACCATCGTGATTGGCAGATATTTTCATTTGTCGCACGCCAGACGCTTGTGCTCCAAGGGCAGCACTCAATCGTTCTACCTCATGCACCGGGATGCCTGACGGTAGACAAAAGACGAGCACTTCTAATCCAGGCGAGAGGAACTGGCGAAGTAGCGCGAAGTCTGGACTGAACTTCGGCCGATAAGACACTGCTTTGAAATCCAATTTGTGCAGGTTTGGGAAGAGTGAAGTGGGCGGAAACAGGGCGAAAAGCTTGTGTAGGACACGGCTATGCGGTTGCGGGGGGTATGGGTAATCAAGGTCGAAGTTGTAACTAAGCTCGCGTATCCTGGACGCGTTCGATCTGACGCGCTCCCATTCCGTGGGTAACGGCTCGCGGGAAAGGCGCTACAAATGGGAGCACACTAAGTAGTGTCCTGTCAAACGGCGAACACAACTCACAATAAAATTGTCATCTCCGACTTCCCAGGTGTCTTCGGGCAGACACATGATGAGGGGTCCCAAGTTCAACTGTTTAGACCAGAGTATATCGAGGGCGGGAGAAGAGAGCGCAGAGCAAGTGCTTGCAAAGTTTATCATGTCCGTTGCGCAGTCGACATTTTGCAAGATAGTGTGAACGATATCGTTGACTAGAAGAGCTCGATGCATGGTTAACTCGAAAACTATTGATGATGCTCGATCATTTGCACAATCCTTCATATATATAGCCACTGTTACAAAAATCCACAGGCCCACAGGAGGCTTTTGGCAGACGCAAGTCATTGTTCCAGTGTGGCCCAGTCATTGTTCGCCAGTGGTCACTGCACAAATATGGACTCATTCGTCCAAAGCTTCTTTCGGTTTTTGTCTGTGCACAAAATATATTATACGATGGATGTAGGGGGCTTACTGTACGGTGTTGGCGTGCAGCATTGCCGAAAGCAAGGTGAGCGCACAAAGTTATCCACGTCAAAACTTGGAAGCCTTGCTGTTCATGTGGAGCAACTTTGGGAGCAGAGCGCTGAGAGATACCGAATCTTTTGTTCACTCAGCGCTTTATGGTCATGGAAAATTGTTTGTATGATAGATCAGTAAAGAAAGATTTCGGTGACCGATTGTGGTACTTGCTTACTGAGATTTTTACCCACGGAGCACACTGTGAGTCGTGACGCTGAGAATCCGAGATCAATTCGAACACGCCATTAACACGCGCGGTGTCACAGTCCAAGTTGTCGAGCTGTGCCCTATCAAGTAATCACAGAGGCGGCAATAGGTCATGACGAAATTTGGTCACCAGCTGGAGTAACCACATGTACCGTCTGTCTATATCGTGCACGGCTGCAAGGACAAGTAATGGAGACTTCCAAAAAAAAACTGTTGCAGAACTTCATGCGCCAGACTCCCTCGTTGACGACGGTGTAATAAATTCACCACTCCCAGGGGAGAAGATATCCTACATACCATCAAATGAACTCTCAGATAAAAATGACATGCTTACCATGATCATTCCTCTGGAAATCAGCCGGAACGCAGCTCTGCTCTCCCACATGGGATATTATACCACGACTGCGAACGCTGACAGGAATATCCAAGCAATACCGATTATCACCCATACCGAAATCGGAAAAGTCGGTGACGCTATAGATCGCCTGCGCGAAAAAGAGGGAGAGAGGGATGAGTATCATCAGTACTAAAATCTGTAGAATGAGTGGCCTGAGTAGCCGAGCAGTTACAAGGAAACATTAAAGCACGAACAAGTACTATCATCGACGCTCTTGGGGTGAACTCAAATGAGACATAGGTGAATAAGTGATGATGCTGAAGAGAAGAATAAGCTTGATATACTTTCTCATAGGCTCGTGAGTCGTCGGGAAAGGAGATCCAGGTACGCAATATACAATGCGGTCAAAGCGCTTGGAAGGTGTCGGACTAGACTCGTATTGAGACCAAATTTACCGTACAGTGACTCTTTGACAGGGTTTGGCGTGTTGAGCACAAGGTGCTGCTTTTGACGATCTCACCGAGGTATCTCTGTCTTGAGGTTTTCATTTCTGATTTGACGACATGGACAAATGCATAGCGCCGACCCGAACCTATTGTGGGAGCAAGGAGTGTGACAGACAGTCACCATGGGTCACATTCATATTCCCCCCTTTGTACGAGCTTGACGCAACGCATACACGAGCTGCTCGTTGAATTTGGATGATGGCGAAAGGCTCGAAGTTGCGCATTGCGTTTATTCACCCAGACTTGGGAATCGGTGTGTATGACATGTTAAATTTGAATATAGCGTCCAACTCACCATATAACACGTAGAGGAGCTGAAAGGCTGGTTGTAGATGCTGCGCTGGGTTTACAATCACTGGGTCACTCCGTGGAGATATAAACCTCTCACCACGACCCAAGCCACTGTTTTGACGAGACAAGAGACGGTACGCCAGGAAATATTAGTCACTCGCTGTGTCACCGTTATATAGCTCTTCCTCACAGGAAGACTGCGCGTCCATCATGTAATTCCACCGCCACCCTCGATCTATACAGGGAAAGCTTCATATAATGTTTGCACATGCAAGGCAGCTGCACCTCACAATGCACCTTATGCGCATGTCAGTGCATCAATATGATGTCTTCTTCGTCGATCAACCCTCGACCTGTATACCGTTCCTTCGAATGTTCTGTGGAAAGCGTGTTGTTTTTTACTGCCATTTCCCCGACAAGTTGCTCGCAAACGGGGCCTACGTGGAAGGCCGGCGGAAGAAGAATGCCAGTATCCTGAAATCTATATACCGCTTCCCAATGGATTGGCTAGAGGAGGTTACTACGAGTATGTGTGCATTACTTATTTAGAATCCACACTCATCAGAGGTGTAGGACAGGCTGACATTATCCTCGCCGACTCGAAGTTTACTGGCCCGAGTGACCAAATCGCACTTCACTTCCCTGAAACACCAACTGAAAGTCGTATATCCTGGAATTAATATTGCATCCTATATTTCACCGATCAACTCATCAAATCCTGATATCGTTCAGGTCGCCTCGTCAGTTCTTTTCTACATTCATTAATGCCTGAATTAACTTATCTTCTCTGGAGACATCGGCGAACATTGTTATCTCTCAACCGGTTTGAGATGAAGAAGAATGCTGCTTTGGCAATAGAGGCTTATGTCATACTGCGGAACAAAGTCCCGGCTATACCAGACGTGAGGCTGGTTCTTGCTGGTCGGTCGGGTTCAAGCTGTTATACAAGTTCCTCACTGTGTATGAGGACGAGTAGTCACTTCCCATTGACACAGAATCAAAGGGCCCGAAGCTGACGCCGTCGGGAATTAGCTCATTATGTGTGGATCCATAATGTAACACAGCAGTCCTGCTCAATAAATTGTCTGACGCCCACGGGACAGGACTGGTCACGGAGTTAGACATAGATAAGGAACACAAGGACCATACTCACTTGAGGCTTGATATCGCAGTAACGGCTAAATGTATCCTATCTGGGGCGGTCACAACGTGTTGCGACTCCGAGGACGCGGACGCGGGCACGGTATGGCTAACTGGATTCTGCCTGTGAGCTAGGGTAAATTATGTGCAAAATACATTGTGACGACAGACATACATTTGGAATGGATATGCAGCCGAGTAGTTGCTTCCCATTGCAGGGGAAGTAGAGGACCCGAAGAGGCTGGCAACTCCTAGCTCGTCAAGAGTTTGCGGACTGTGCGTGAAGCCATAATATAATACAGCAGTCCTGCTCAATGGATTGTCTGACGTCCACGAGATGGCACTGGTCGCGGAGTTAGCCGTACGTACTAAGGAACAGAAGGAGCATACTCACTTGGGGCTTGATATCACAGGAACGGCTAAATGCATCCGCTCTGGAGCGGTCACAACGTGTTGCGACTCCGAAGACGCGGGCACGGTGTGGCTAACTGGATACTCCCTGTGAATGAGGGTCATTATGTGCAAAATCCATCGTGATGAGGGGCACACGTTTGGGATGGATATGAAGACAAATTCTGCTATGTCCTAGCTCTCGATGTAACTCACTGATCTTTCTTAGTACTAGGCCTATATCTACTAGGTATATATACTAGCTAATTCAACAAGCCTTTGTGTTCTCAATGGAATCATCCTTGGTCTGAAACTAGACCTACACGAGTGATACAATGTCTAACTCATATTGGTGTGTCTGTCGACGACATGGAGGGAGACGCGTGCAAGTCGGGCGCTCCACTTACTACGACCACCTGGGTGAAGCAGAGACCGAGGAGGAACGCGAGCGAATCATTAATGCACAGGACGATCCTGGGGCTATCCAACTGATTCGTAAATACCTGAGCAAGCGCCGTGCAAGTCCAATTCATCCAGTAGTCATACTGATTTAATTCTCGGCTCAGTCGTCCTCAAAGACTTGGGTCAAGAACACAGTACTAGCCGTCGTCGACGGTACATTGCATTGAGCGCACACGTCCTACTTTTCGAACACTATCATTCAACTGCGGCTTTCCTGCTATCATTCGACGGCTTCCGCGCTGTTATTCAACCGTTTTTGCGCTGTTATTCAACCGGTTTCGCGCTATTGTTCGTACAGGAGGGAATGTATTGTATTCTGTGTAGCTACAAGCAATTATGTTCTCGCATGATATCAACCGCTCGCAGCAAATGCAAACAAAGTGCCATATCGTGTCAATACAACTTAAACTAACCTCGCACGACGACACACGATACTGACTCCTCTTCCATCGTGTATTCGTCCGAATTTCTTGTCGACATCGTGCGAGGGCGGTTTCAGTTGGCGGTGCACGATGCGGCACTCTCCGGACGTCTCTCGCAATGTCCGATTCTCACTGGGTGTCAAAGGCCGGGTAAGCGTTGGTTGCAACATCGTCGCGGAGTTTAAATGGGGAAAAACTTAGAACGCGAATTAAATCTGGAACTTCAGAAGGGCTCAGCGACGGGCCTCAGGACAAAAGTCAAAGATCAAACTCACCGACGTATACAAGTGTAAGTAAGCCAAAGCACATCAGAGTAGATCAAAGTCGAGACCAAAACCATTTATCAGGCACGGACTAATTGACGTCTGTCTGTTTCCTCTTCATACTCAGATCTCGGGCCAAAGCGCATCTTTGTTTGAACCGTTTTTTTTTTGGCTGTAGTGAGCGCTCGATAACAGCCGGTGGAAAAAACTCTCCCGGGAGAGCCGCTGAACAGCATCTTCAGCCTCTACGTCCTACTTTCTGTGCGCCCTCGGAACAACCATACCATTTAATGATAATTGCCAAAACATGGCGAACAGAGAGGCAGCAATATTATGGCAAATGGTGATGTACCCAACATGTTTACCAGCTGTGGTCTTGGTCAGGGAGAACCCGAAGATGCGGAGAGATGCGGTTTCTCCAAGTGCGGATCAAGATCCACCTTGAAAGCGATCATGATATGGCAAAGCTCTTTTCCAAGACAATATTAGTGATGTATACTATTGTGTACAAAAGTGGTGACGACTTAGCACAGCGCTGCCTCGTTGGGCTCGCCCCACCTCGAGCACCGACAATGATCGATGATCCGAGGACCCAGTCACAAAACGAATCGCAACTCATCCCACTGAAGGCGGTATTTGAACCGACGTCAGCATCTGGTTTTCAGCGGGGTCGGTCGAGCCTGAAATGGACGAGCGGCGCTGCTATTCGCCAGGGATCTTGCATATTTTTAGTCTCTTGTCCCTCGCCTGGGCGCTGTGAGCTTAATCTTCAAAGCACACCAATTGTGTACCATTACTTATCCAGAATTCACTTACCGGAGATCTAGGACAGGCTGACATGATCCTCACTAACTCAAAGTTCACTGTCCGAGTGACCAAATTACACTTCTCTTTCCTTAGACACCATCCGAAATTCGTCTAGCTTGGGAAGGGGACAGTGACTGGGACAACAGGTAGGTTGTGTTGACGGACGTGGATATTGATGAGGGACTTTGAAAAGACTGGCTAAGGGACTTTGGAAAGACTGGTTAAGGGGAGGAGAGACAACTGCTGAGGGCAGCTGGGCAGCTGTGGTAGTACTAACACCCACAGGGTCCGTAGGTGCAGGCGAAACAGTTGGTATAGCCAGCACTATCATGAAATACAGAGCCGTCAAGACCATCCCACAAAGACGCATGTGTGCGGCCTGTGCCATACAGACATGCATAGACGAGACGATTTGAAGTTTAATGTAACATCCTCATGACGAGCTCCGCGCCTGACAAGTATGAACGCAACGCAACGATTCGTCTGATCGACAAATAAATTCACAATAAACTGATCCTACAAAAATATAAAGTAATTCAGAGTGAGTTGATGACGCCAGATGTAACACGGGCTGGCGAGGCTAGTGGTGATGCAATACAATGCCTAGGTATTCCTCCGATGATCTAGATGGACTTCATGGATATGACGCCAGATGCAGCCGCGCCGCATGACATGAACTGAGGGATCACCACGCTTGTGATAATCACAACCATCCCAGCGGCATCGAATCCACGCATCTCGGCACTCAGGAAGATGGCTAAGTTGACAATGCCGCTTTAATTCCTCGACTGTTCCTACAAGTCCGCAGCGCGTGTCGTTACGGAGCCAATGGCAGATGAAGAGGGGAGATGAGGTATGGTTTTGAGCGGGGATCGAATATGACTGGCTGGCTAGTAGCTGTGACTGGCTCGGAGGAGGCTGAGGGATGAAAAAATTCTGCCACTGATGCGACGAGAGATCATATGTGAACATTCCAGGCTCGGCATTATCCGAGTCGGCCACGGTGTGTTGCGAGGAAACGGGCGGATGCAAAGTGTGGTCATTTAGATTCTGTCTGCGCTCAAGGGTCACTACGACTCCGAGCAAAAGATATGGTAACGAAGGGCTTACGTTTGCGATGCGTATGGAGATGAGTAGTTGCTTCCTCTTGCCAGAGAACCAGATCTCCCGAAGCCTCCTAGATCGTCGAGGGTTGGTGGATTATGTGGGGAGCCATAATACAAAACGGTCGATGGATTGTATGACGTCCGCGAGACAGCACTGCTTACGATGTTAGATGCATTTAAGGAACAGAAGGAGCATACTAACTTGGGGCTTAACATCATAGGGTCGGCGAAAGGCATATCTGGGACAGTCCCAAAGTATCGCGAAGACGCAAGCGAATTGTGGTCAATTAGATTCAACCTGTGTATAAGTATGAGGGTGATGACGAGTAAAATAGATGACGATGAAGGGCATACGTTTGCAATGATGCATATGAAGATGAGTAGAAGTTGCTTCCCATTACAGGGTTGCTAGAGCGCTCGATCGTGCTGTGTCCTAGATTTCCCTGAGTACTATGAAGGGTCGGTGGGCTATGTGTCGGGCCATGATTGGGAGGTGCCATTGAGCTCTGGGGCGTTGAAGCAGACATTTTTCGGATAGATCTAGCGGATGGTCTCCAGTTCTTATACATGGCCGCGGCGAGGGAGACTCCATCAGGCAAGCAGAACACATGCCACACCATGGGTGTTCAGTCGTTCAGAAAGATGAAATGATAATGTCGGAATATCCGCGGCGTCCCGTTGTCATCTGTACACACGTTGTTAAAAAGCTGCCAACGGTGGCATGGTCGTATAGTAATCGGAAAGCAACCATACCATTAAATGATGATCACCGACATCAACATGCCGGTATATCATGGCGAGCAGAGAGGTAGCCGCAATGTTCACTACAAAAATAAATACCCAGACATGATTTTAACGTGGTTAAGCTGCTTATCGACATTACGCAATCTGTACCTTGTAGACTATCTGTACCCAGACTAGCACATCGGGGAGTTCGGTGGCCGCAAAGTCTGGCTTTTGATAAAACTGGACGAACGGGTCCGGATTAGTAGAAAAAATACGCATAGATAAGGACAAGACTTGATGCATCCAAGTGGCGAGTGTTTAAATTATATGAGGAAAGCACAGGTGACAGCTAGTAGCCTAGTATAGGCCTGTCACAATGCATGACCCCATCCTGTGCAGTGTGGAGGGTTCACGTATTATGAAGGTTCTGATGTGATCAAGGTAATCGTAAATTTCTCCAGCGCGAACGGGTCCGGATTAGTAGAAACAATACGCATAGATAAGGACAAGACTTGATGCATCCAAGTGGCGTGCGTTTAAATTGTATGAGGCCTGTCACAATGCATGAAATAAGTAAGTCCCATCCTGTGCAGTGTGGAGGGTTCACGTATTATGAGGGTTCTGATGTGATCAAAGGGTAATGCACGCCCGACCGGCAGGACCTCCCGTTGCTTCCCACAACTCATCGCAACCTCCCTCAGTCTCGAGTGTGGCGTAATATAAGTCATCCAATTATTGACCCTGGAGATTACCTAATGTGTAACACATTTATCCGTTTAAAATTTAAAATTTAAACTCGACACCAAGCACCGTCTTGACCAACCTAAACTTTGCAAAAGGCCCCCAGGGAAGGGTTGAGATATGTGCGACCTGCTTCTTTTTCTCACGCCACGCACTGATAGCCGTCGATCAATCCTGGGGAAATGATGGAACACGATCGAACAAATAATTCCCGATCGCGAGGTTGGCCGGCACCGTGACCGTGCAGCCAACGTGCAGCTGCGGTTGTGTAGAATCCAGCAAAATTTTACCGCGATCATACCGCGCATGAACAGACTAGTCTAGACGTCCTACACGGGCACTATTTTTGCAAATCTTATGTGGCGCGGAAACCATTCATTTTTATATCTCAATTGACCACTTCGCTCCTTTCGTTCTGAGGTGGGCGCTCGTTTTTTGTGCGAATGGTTCTGGCTTTACAGTATTGATTATATGTGTGTTATAGCCTTGTCTTGTGTTCGTTGGATTTTTTTTTCTGTCTTATGTTGATGCATATCGCCTTTTGTTTCTACTCGCTGTATCGTTTTTTATCTGTCCTGTTTGAATGCAATATTTGGTACTTATATAATTACTGTGGAATAATTATAATTTCTGCTCAGGTTAATTTTCTGGTGAAGCCAGTGGACCCGGCTCAAGCCCTGCGCTCTAGAGAGGATGGGGACACTGACGCTGTCTTGCTGTGAGATGGTTGTGTCTACTGCGCGTTGCGCTATCATGTCTGCATGCGATGAGACCCTGAGAACCCCTGAGACCTCTGACACCCCTCTGCCTTGTCTGCTACTCCCCGTCTCGCCGGCAACCCTCGTCCCACCGGCAACCCTCGTCACGAAGACACCAAGCCGTTACATATTCGCCGCATCCAACGTCTTAAGGAGTGGGAAACGGTTATATATCGCAACCGACCCATGGGGAGCATATCAGACCACACAAGTGCCCCTACACATGCCACAAATGACGACTCGACCTTGAAACTTGCAAGGACTCTTGCACCGCAAAGAACAAAGGTAACTTAAGGAGTGAATATCGAAGAGTGGAAACGGCCCAACGTACGTCATTAAGCACTACCGCAATACACATCACCTTCCCGCTCATGGCGAACGACGGAACCTGAGGCCTGATCACTGTGAAGACGGGGATCAGAAAGGCGCGATGAAACGTGCTTGATTCCATTAATCATCGTGTTCTGTGCGATATTAGCTGCAAGCTTCATTCGCGTGTCTTTGTACACACAGCATGATCGCGAGTCGAGATTTTCGAATTCGATGTTGAACATCGCAAGGAAGTTACTGCAAGGGAGATGCCGGGTGTGGGAAAGTCTACATACCAAATCCATACTAATGATCGGTCAACCAAAGCCCTCCTGGGAGTGCGAGTCGGGGATTCCCCAGACAGGCTCTTTATTGAAGTTTAGCACGAGCCTGACGCAAGGCATACACGAGCTACACCTTGAATTTCAACGATGGTGAAAGGCGCAAAGTTGCGTATCTCCTGACTTATGAATCAGTGTGTATGGTGAGTAAATGTGATGAAAGGCTGGTTGTACATTCTAGCTGGCATGATGCACTCCGGGGTATACAATATTTGACCCACCATTAATACACCTTATGCGCACGTCAGCGCATCAATATGACGTCTTATCTGTCGATCAACTCTCTACTCGTATGCCGTTCCTCCGGATGTTCTGTGAAAAGCGCGTCGTTTTTCACTGTGTAGAGGGCCGGCGGAAGACTAATGTCAGTATCCTGAAATCCATCTACCGCTTTCCAATGGATTGGCTGAAGGAGGTTACTACGAGTATGTGTACCATTACTTGACTAGAATTCACACTGACCAGAAATCTACTACAGGTCGACATGATCCTTGCCAACTCAAAGTTTACTGCGCGAGTGACCAACTTTGAAAGTCGTCTATCCTGGAATTAATATTGTAGCCTACATTTCGCCGATCGACTCATCAGATCCTGATATCGTTCAGATAGCCTCGTGAGTTTTTTACATTTCTTAATGAATGTAGGGCTCATATCCTCTCGGTGCAGACAACGACGAACATTGTTGTCTCTCGACCGGTTTCAGACGAAGAAGAATGTTGCTTTAGCAATAATAGCATTTGCGATAATGACAAAGACCCGAATACATCAGACATGAGGCTGGTTCTTACTGCCAGTGGTCGGTCGTGTACAAGTAATCATACGAGCTCGTCACTGACTGTCTTCCAGGTGGATATGATTCGCGTCTAGAGGATAACATATGAACCCTAAAATATCTCGCTGAACTTGCACAATAGGGAGGCGCTCTCGCAGAGAGTTCGGGACCGTGCCCAAAGGATGTTCGGAATGGAGGCGATGGTGAAGTCACCCGAAGACGTTTTGCAAGAAGCGGTATTGATGGGGCCAGTGTCAAGAACGGGTAGCTCGTGATGTTTGCAGTTCTGGGGTTTCTGGTGGCCTTTCGGTATGGATCGTTTTCGGGGTAGCTCTTTGATTGCGAATGGACAGGATCTTTTTGTGAGTTTTCGATAGGTCAAGATCCTATCAGAAGTTGCGCGTCATGGCGAAGTCCTTGAACCACGTATACTGTTGTTTTGGAGTCGCCCAGCCGTCTCCGTGCCCGCCGAAGAAAGTGCTGAAGAAAAGCCCAACAAAGCCGACTGCTTGCTGATCGCTGGAATCACTAGTATTGGAGACAGAAGCCCTGCCAACGATGAGGATTGACTGCACTGTTTCTTGTGCTGTAGTGGTCCCTGCCGCGAGAATTCCTCCCAGCAGACCACCTTGTGTCTGCTCTGGTAGCGGCGACGTGGAAGACTTGGAAGTGGTCTTTGGTTTCGACTTCTTTTTTTGCTGAGGTGCGTCGCGATAAAATATATCCGTCCGGTTGATCACCTGCTTCCCGTTGACGAACAAAGTGAACGCCCCATCCTGCTTCCCAGGTGTGTTGAGCACGACGTCCTGGCGCAAGTTCGTCCAATTCCCTCTGCTATAGTGAAACGACCCCCTTCCGATTGAGAGCCCGTACTCGTAATCGCAGACTGACTGGGGATTGGAACATAAGGCCTTTGTTTGTTTCTCCTTCGGAGCGTACTGTGAATCAGGTCAGCCCCTTTCATAATAATACGAGTGGATAGACAGACGAGATATAGTTCTCCAGCACCACCCGGCCTCCACATCAGTCGTGTGCTAAAACAATCTTCGGCGGCAGCGCCCCCGGAACAGCCAGTATGGCCACCATACAAGCCAGGCAGTTTTCCGCCTTTCACCCAGTCGAAATCCACGGGAAAGAAGACGCTGTACTCCATTGTGACATTACTGGCGTCGCTCAGGTTCAGTGGCGTCGCATAAAACTCCGCCCCACCTGGAGATTTGCTGGAAGGGTTAACGGAGTCCGCTGGGTAGATGAGCTGTAAGGCGGTCGGTAAAGTCCGTAACGTTCTGTGAGTTCGTGATGTTGTGTGAGTCGTTTATATACTGGGCATCCACAGATCCTCCTGGGACACTGCCAAGTGCAGAGAAGCCGTCGATGATGGCGACGTTCTGCTTCCCGCTGGGGAAGTGAGTGACGTTAAACGCAGATAAGTCTGTCATTTCCGGAGGAGCTGCCCATGCTGTACGATGAGCCCACGGCGTGCCAGTGGTGGTCACAGTAGTAGTTGCAGTCACAGTCTCCACGACTGTAGTCGTAGACGTCGGAGTGATTGCAATCGTAGTTGTCACGATGTCGGTGACTATGATTGTGGTAGCTGTTGTGACAGCAGCATGCGAAGGGGACGGTGACTGGGAGAATAGGTAGGTTGTGTTGACTGACGTGGATACTGATGAAGGACTTTTGAAAGACTGGCCAAGGGGAGGAGAGACAACTCCTGAGGCCAACTGGGCAACTATAGTGGTGCTGACGCCCACAGGGTCCGCAGGTGCAGGCAAAACAGTTGGTATAGCCAGCACTATCACGAAAAGTAGGGCTGTCAAAACCATCCTGCAGAGAATATCAGTGTTTCTAGAGACACATGCGTGCGACCTGGGCCACACAGACCTGCACAGACGAAATTTGAATTCAATCTGATAGTCCAGAACGATATCGGTAAGTTCATAAGCAGACTGTCACTAGCTATCGTAAAATTAACCATGCGTGAGTGTGCACATTTTTGCATTATAATCCCCTCGGGATGGTCCTCGTGAGCACGAGCCTGCACCTGAGTTTGGCCTGAGTTGCGGTTTCCTTTAACCGGTGTAAACTAGAATCGGTGCCTTTGTCGAGACGCCCATATTATGTGACACGTGTTGAGCGCTGAGCGTCTTTGCTGACGCAATTGATGGCACTTACATATATATCTTCCTTAGCACTAGTAGCTATAACCTACTGCGGAGCCAGCTTTCTTCACCGACGGTCGTCATAATGTCAGACTCTCACCCACCCACCGACCTTGAAGAGGTTGTAAACTCTGAAGTCAAGTAGGTGACTCGAGTTCGAATGGCTTGACAATCGAGTACTGATCATAGACTCCTTCCCATCTATTACTTGTTCGCGCGGTGTACGTCAGAGAGTGGCATTTCCGTGAGTTCGGAACATACATGTAAATCTCTTGGTTGCTGAGGGATTAGAGCAGATATTTACTTCCATCAGCGTAACGCTGATGAACACCATGCTGCGCTGCAGTTGCGTGATGCTGTCTTGCGCCTAAGGCGTGATGGAGCGTTTGTCGCTGTGCCATTATTTCGTGTAAACACCGACCCTATCGGCCCTCATCCAGTTGGTACGTGCCTACCATACCACTGCCTGGAGTAAATTAAAATTTTGTGCCAGGTTCATACGAAATCTGGGTACCTTCGACCTCGTTTTCTTCTGTGTTTTCGTACCTTTGCATGAACAGGGGTAATCTAAGGTATTTCTTTACTTCTCCTCAGTCAATTAATCGTCTCATCGCAACCAAAGCATCCTCGTGCACCCGCTAACCCGTGAGGAGGTAATTCCATTCGCTCGTCGAGTGTTTTTTTTTGACTGATCGATGCGTGGACGCCTTTGCAGAGAAAGTGGGTCTAGAGTATCTCTTGTAAGCGCGTATCTGATGACCTCATAGAGACCATGAAATAAGGAATGCGTGGATTGGCCCTTCATTCCCTCTTGATCTATCCACTCTCCCGGTGAAAAGTGAAGAAGTACCCTTACAATACCTGAGTCTGAGTGAGTTTCTTATCACAAGGACATCCTTGCAACCATGCTAATCGAGCCGTACAGAGCTCGGTTATTCTGCTCCAGAACCTGAATATACCCTTGATCAGCGCCGTCGCATCGGTGCCAGCGTCGAGCGCATCCTGAAGGGCGAGAAGGAAGCCGCCAGGGCACCCATGAATTAACGATTTGGGCCGACTAGTGATTGTAATCGTTAGCTCTGCGACCTCGTTGTTTTTTTATGGATATTTAGTTAAGAGGTTCATATGTTCTGATGTAACAGTAAGCAGACGAATGACATAAATTACTACTAGAGTCGGTGACAGTATGACTCGATCGCCGTTTCAAGCAGAAAGGCCCTGGGCAACAGACGCCATCACCGAGCGGAACAAACACTGACACCGACCGTTCTTGAACTTCTTGTGCGCCTTTTATGTCCACCCCAGACTCCCACCATTCGGCTGCAAAAACTGATTGCGAGCGCAGAAAGACTGAACTGCACGAACATAATAGTTTACGATGGTCAACCGCTTGTATTGTATGCAACGGACAGTGACAAGTATCGACCGTACGTAGTAGAGTCTAAACACAAGTAAAGAAGATTACGGTAAACCTTTGCTGAGCCGAACCCAACTCCGGGTACTGGTAAATTTGGAGAGAAAAACTTCGTCGTCCAATTCGACTTCCTCAGCGTTCGGACTTTGGCCCTCACCTGCTTCCAAGTCTGATGACAGTTCCTGCTGAACTCGGAGATCCATACGACGATCCCCGTCGAGTTTCAGCACTGACAAGCACTCCACCACCAACCTCCAGAGCTGTGGATGTATCCCGGGTGGTTTGACGTCCACAAAATTATTCAGAAACCATGACTTCTCCTTGCCACATGCCACAGCGCCTAGAGTTGCCCATTCATCGAGAGGGCGAGTTTCCCGTGGTAGGAGAACTCCCTCCCTGTAACGAAAGGAAACCCAAACGAGAACCCAGATGAAGGACTCGAGATCATGACGATACAAGTGTTTGATTCCGCCTGCTTGACCTTTTAGGGAGAGATGATCAAGCGCCATGAACGGCACTGTGCCCGTGCGCTCGTTGCCCTGAGGACCGAGTGCAATCGCCAACGATGATAAATCATAATCGTTTAAGACACCCATCAGGACGCCTTTTTTGGTCCTATAATACATCATGTTGCCAGGGCTAACATCTCGGTGAAGGACTCCTCCCTTCCAGAGAGCAAGATGGCCTGCACACAATCTCAATGAAAATCCACATAAATCCGACAAACCACGTACATGAGATGCATTGACGCCACACATTGAAAAAATCTTCGGCATTGAGCTCCGTGATCGGTCGGAGCTTGCGGAATACGAGGATGTAAAGCACCCGACTGCCCTTGGTCGGGTTTGGCATGCCAAGTGCTTCTCGGACTGCGGATGTGGGATTGTCGACCTTGTAGTGCCCAAGGAGCTGAGGAACATGATCCTTCACGGTTTCTTGCAGCTTGGCGATCTCGTAAACGTTTGCCAATATCTCGGGCTCGCTGGTCCGTTTCTCCTCTCCCCAGAAGATTTTGGCTACCATGCCGTCTTCCTCGATGCCCTGGTGCTCCTCGGCGAGCTTTTTGCTAGTGACCGGGAACACGTTGGTGGCGCGTCCCTTCAGTCCGTAGTGAGTCACTCTTTCTGGGTCGTCGGTGTGAAGCACAAGATCCATGCCTCCAAGTTCGAACCTGAGCAAACCTTCCTTAACGCCGCCTCCTTCTTCTTTAACAGCTTTGAAGTCCATGTTTCGACCCCAATCCCCAAGGTCGAATCGTTGCAACGCATATAACAGCACCATGAATCGTGGGAGATCTTGAATGAAGTTGATGCCCGAGCATTGAATCGTCCCCTGCCGATCATAATACCAGATCCAGACGACATCATCTGCGACAGCCATTGTAAGAGGACGACCATTAGACGAATAAAAAAACACGCACCGACGACAATAAGATTGATGAGATAATTGACTGCAACATTGGCTGCGAACATTTCGGCAGCGTATAGTCCAGTCTGGACAGTCGCATCTAACCGGGCGTCCGTGTCATCGACCTTGGTTCGCTTCCCGGATGATTGCAAAGGTTCCACTGCCTTGCGCTTGGAGCCGGAGTTGGTGGATGCGTTCTGGGAACTCGCGGCACCACGGGTCGAACGGCGCGTAGCTGGGCTGATTTAGTTTAATATCTGGTACTCGAATTCATTACTTACGTGCATGGACGGGCGCAGGATGTTGTGCTTGCGTCTGCGAAGGGCCTGCCGCTGCAGTCGCGGGGCCGTCCGGTGCAGCAGTCTCCACTGGCAGATAATCTGGATCGGTAGCGGTGTAGGCTTGTACTGAGTACGAAGAAGGAGGGCCAGAAAGCCGTTTCGCTTTTCTCTTGAACTCGATCGAAGCTAGCACATCTTTCCAAAGCAGTGACTTTTCCGGCTTCTGCCATGCATTCCTGACCGTGTGCTCCGCATCGCCCATGTCGTCAGGCGGGAAGGCATTGCGTGAGCTTTGTACAGGAAGTATGACGACATCGGGCCTCCGGTCCGACCTCTCGTTCTGGTGAACTTGGAACATCTGCTTATCATTGAGCTGACACACAATGTTCGGGTCGAGTGAAACAGCACGCATTCCGTCGACTTTGATGCCTTGAAGACAAGCAAGAGTGGCGTTGGTAGCTTTAATAAAAGGCTCGTAGTATTTCCTTTCGTCTCCTGGCAATACACTGGCAATCATGATAAGCGTGACGACACTAAATCAGCGAAACAGCACTTACTATGTGTCAAGGGCTTCCTTGATGTGAGAGGAATGCAAATCCTTATCGTTTACAGCGGCTTTTGCATGCCCATTGCAAACCGGTAGAACAGCCTTCAGACATCTTTTCAGGAGGTCTGGCTGTTTAGTCTTGGGATCGAGGGAAGCGCGCTGCAGGAGGACTTGCAACATCGCATCTACAGGGCATTTTTCAGCCTGCTGGATATCGCGCTGAATCCATGGGCGGATTTGGTCAACGCTTGCATGAACGTTAGGTGCCACTCAAGTAAAACAGGCAAGAAGCTCACTGAACACCGACAAGGCTGATATGGTCACTGACAGTAGCAGCCCCGCGGCTATTTGGAGTGGATTTTAGTGAGCTAGCAACCTGCGCTGGTGCATTGGGGCGTGACGGAGTAGATGATGAGCCGGGCTCGCCGGGTTGTGCGTCACCAGGGGACATGACAAGTGCTTGGTGTTGTTACGCTGATTGGAACTGAGAGTTGTCGGCACAACTCGTGAAGTGGGGAAGATAAGAAACGCCCACTGAATTTGCTTGCCCTATATATGGTCTGCCAATGTGGCGTAATCGGGGCATTTGATGTGGTATTTGATGTAGAACAATGGAAGTTGTGGTCTGACGCGTGACGCGACATCCACAGTGCCCACGTGACACTAAGAAGAAGATCTCCTGCAAGTCTGGGTCATGCTAATCGATAATCAAGAAGACGGCAGCTATTAGTAGTGTATGACCGTATGTACGTTTTGCCTACGCTTGAAGTCGTCAGAATAAACTTCGAGGCCATTTTATTGTTGACTCGGTGTCCCGCCGCGTCATAGAAAGTCATCCATCATAAATTGGCCTGTCATCTTCTAGACGTAACCTGCATCTACCGCTTCGGCTTATACAAAATGTCACGCTCAGCAAAACGCGGACCTCCTAGCACGATCGTTATCAAGCTTGGCGAGTACTAGTAGTATCCCCGCCCCGCCTCCCGCAGATGTGTGATCTGTAAAATTCCTATAGGAACATCCTCTATCGTCCACGAAGAAACGCATCAACCCCTCCTGTCTATACTTTCTGCGGTTGTTGAGACCGTTGTTAATCTTCGCAACCATGGACACAAAGTGGTGCTCGTCAGTTCTGGGGCTATTGGAGTTGGCTTGCGGACGATGGATATCCCACAGAGACCAAAAAGTCTATCTAAGAAGCAGGTGCGTCTTCCTTCTGCATCGTCGTGAGATTGGGACTGATTAACGGAAGGCCTTGGCAGCGATAGGCCAAGGACGTCTCATTGCATTATGGGATAACCTCTTCGGGCAATTTGATCAGCGAACCGCTCAGGTTCTGCTAACAAGAGGTGACATATCCGATGTAAGATCCTTTCCACAGACGCCCTTTCAAGCACTGAACATATCACAGCGTACACGATATTTGAATGCTGTCAACACACTAAATGAACTTTTGTCTATGGGCGTGGTGCCCATCGTCAACGAAAACGACACCATATCCGTTAGCGTAAGTGGCTGTTGTAGATGTGATCAGTAACAACTCGGGTGGTCTAACTGGCTGCAGGAAATTAAATTTGGCGATAATGACACGTTATCTGCCATCACAAGTTCCATGATTCATGCCGATTACCTTTTTCTGCTTACCGACGTCGACGGGCTGTATACATCCAACCCACGAAAAGATCCCTCCTCGAAAAAGATTGATGTGGTCACCTCCGTTGCTGCAATCCGAGCACAAGGTACGGATCTAGATCCACAGATACCGAAATAACATTGATCGAATCTTAACCCTTACTCCAGTAAGCACATCGACGCTAGGATCCAGCCTTGGGACTGGCGGAATGGAAACGAAATTAATTGCTGCTGAAATAGCAACTGGCGCTGGCGTAACAACCGTTATCGCATCCAGCAAACAGCCCTCAGTGATCGTCGATACCATCGACTATTATACAGCATTGAAGGGCACGTCAGTGCCCACTTCAGGAGCCGCTAGTCCGGTCCCTCCGCAAAAGCTTAATCAAGTCGATTTGGATGAAGTCAGTGCATCTCTCAGTTGTCCAAGGCCTCCGCATACGGTCTTTCAGCCTTCCGTGATTCCCATGCGGGACCTGAAGGCATGGACGAGCCATACCCTTTATCCAGCAGGTAGCGTAATTATTGACTCTGGGGCGCATATTGTATTGTCTCGCCGAGAGTCCGGCGGCCGCCTGCTGCCAGCTGGGGTGCTCGGAGTACGAGGTTCATTTGCTTCCGGCCAAGCAGTCCGCATACTAGTGCGGCGCCATGCCGAAGGAGTTCCCGTTGAGGCTAAAGAAGTTGCACAAATGTCATATGTCAACGTGGCAGCAACGACACCATGCACGCCGATCCTAGAACCTGGGGCGTCGGCGACGGCCTCAGTTATATCCCTTGTTCCACTCTCGCGCTCTGGGTCGTCCTCATCTTTAGTAGATGATATGGCATCTGATTCTCAGACGATTATGGACGATGACGTTCCTTTGATCGAAAAGATGGACGAATGCGAGGTCTGGGATTGTGTAGAAGTGGGACGGGGTTTAGCGAATTACAATTCTGCACAGATATCCCGAGTAAGGGGCCTAAACAGGTGGGTATTTTGCTTCTGTTTTCTTATTTGTTTTCATGCGGCTGTCTTCAGCTCCCGCATAGTTCAGCTCCTCGGCTATGCAGACACAGAATACGTTGTAGAGAACATCACTGTTAGAGTTGCTGCATAATGTGGCAGTGCAGATTATTTGTGCTGCGCAAATAAAATAATTTTATCTATGATTTTCTTGTCGAGCAAGGCTATTGTGCCAGTCAACCAATTGCAACAGTCACCCTTTTTTCTTCTCCATCATCACCCTGTTCTATGTTATAGACCCGCTACCAATCTCTAAATTATGTATCACGGAAACTCTATCAGACTTCTTGCGGGTATGTTCATTCAGCACCAGCGCTTTCCTTCTGCTGATTTGGCTTCCCAGGCAATAGTCACCCAGAGCTCGCCCAAGCAGTGGCCGAGCGGTGAGCTGCCGCTTTACATGATGCAGCAAAACAGCCCACGAACTAGTGATTCACCCACATAGGCTGGGAGTGCCCCTCACACCGTGCATGCCCCAGAAATTCTCCAACGGCGAGATCAATGTCAAAATCTCCGAATCCGTCCGCGAAGAGGACGTCTTCATAATCCAGTCAGGGTGTAGCGATGTGAACGACAACTTGATGGAACTCCTGATCCTGATATCCGCTTGTAAAACGGCTTCCGCCCGACGCATCACCGCTGTGATCCCGTGCTTCCCGTATGCCCGCATGGATAAGAAAGATGAGTCTAGGGCACCGATCACCGCAAAACTGGTGGCGAATATGCTTGTCGGCGCCGGATGCGATCACGTTATCACCATGGATTTGCATGCCAGCCAAATTCAAGGATTCTTCGACATCCCAGTGGACAACCTTTTCTCAGAGCCTTTGATGATTTCATACATAAAGAGGCACATCGATGGGTGGCAGAATGGCATTGTCGTCAGTCCAGATGCTGGTGGCGCAAAAAGGTTCGTGTGTGGTTGAGGTTGAAGTCGGCTCATTGCTTAGCTGTGAATAGGGTCACTGCGATGGCAGACAAACTTGGTGTCGAGTTCGCCCTTATACATCGGAAACGCGATGGGAAGTCCCAAAATGCCCCAGAACGCATGGAACTTCTGGTCGGAGATGTTCGAGATAAGGAACCACTGCTTCTTATACTCTACCCGAAATTTCATTAACGATTACCCCAGGTGGCTATTTTGGTGGACGATATGATAGATACTGGCCACACGCTCACACTCGCTGCTCGGACGTTGCATGAGAAAGGCGCAAAAACCATTTACGTTCTTATTTCGCATGGTGCGTGTCATATAAAAGGCAATTGCCAATCACCTGATGATCCGCGAAGGACTCTTCGCAGAAGCCCACATGGCTTCTTTGAACAGTCTCCCTATAGAGCAGCTCGTGGTAAGTTGTGCGTTGCTATCGTCGTGCTGCTACGTAAACGTACCTCGCAGGTCACGAATACCATTCCGCAAAAGGAACATAAAGAACAATTCTCGAAGTTGATAGCTCTGGATATTAGTTCTACTATCGCTGAAAGCATACGTCGCACACACAACGGTGAAAGTATTAGCCTCCTATTCGGTGAATGGGCTGACGGCAGGGGTCTTGACATGATCATTTAGTTTGTTTCCTCGCTCCGGATCCTATCTGAATCCATCGTGTCGGTACATACTTGTATCCTAGAAACGCAGTTCATTACCAGTTCCTGACTCCTCCGTGTGCAACCGCGATCCTTGCAACTCCGATTCTGCTTGGGAGGCTTGGGAGGTTTGTTCTGGTAGAAGCTCCGCGGCTCTTGAGGCGCACCCACGGTCTAACACTGGTCAAACAGAGGGGATTCTCATCATCCTGGATTGATTGAATGCTTGGTCTTCACATGGCTATTTCTGATCCGAGTGCAAGTCGGAACAAATTGTGTGAAGACGGGCATCGAGTGTGAAAGTTTTGTCCAACGAAGGTCGTCGACGCAGACCGCTCATCTATTTAACCAGGGAATGCATTGATGCAGTGCATTCATCTCGTCTCAGACCAACGTTTCTCCCCATGCCAGCGATGTCCCAAAGACTCACGTTTACCACTGCTAGCGTGCAGAATCTTGTCATTTCCAACCCGACCGACGCACTCTACTATGAGGTGTTGACCCCTGTGTGGGAGTCGCACCTGACGACAGTGCGCCGACTCGACACTCGTACAGAACGCTATGACGCTGTCGGCAGCATCCGAAACCAATCAGGCAAACCCGTCGCAGTCAACATGTACGGTGGAGAGTTCATGAACGAAGAGTTATGGCTACGGAAAATTGAGGGAGAGAGTCGACACAGGTATACTCATTTCTATGATGCTGAACAACAGCTTTACCGGAATGTGCAGTCGATGGGAGTTTGATGACGGGGAGGGGAATTATTTCTCTTGGGCTGTAGCAGGTCCTAATTTTGAGGTTTGGAAATATGCACAGCAAGATTTATATGACGAAGCTGACAAGTAACAGCTTCGTAGCATTGATGAAGGCGGGGCGCAGAGTCCAAAACCCATAGCAACATTCTATCCACACAAGCGTTACGTCATGGTGGGTATGATATCGCAGCAGGCATTTTTGGAGATCGAGCCATCCGTGGTGGATTCCCTGGATACAATACTAGGTACGGTATATGTTGAAGCGAGGAAGCGAAGACGCTAACGGTGCTGCAGTTTCTCTGCTCGTGCTTGCAAAAAAACGGAGGAAGCATAGTCTTTGAAGACACGACAGGGAACAGCAGGGGATTTCTAGACGCTCGGATATTTTTAACTAGAATCCACACGATTAGTGCGCCTCATGGGGCAGTTAATACAGGCATAAATGTCTTCACCTCTTTGGTTCGATCCATCCATCGTCCAATGAGTCTTGGATGAGGAAATCATACCAGAACTTCGCGATAGGGGCGGTGCTGAGATGCCACAAGGCGTGGGCATCGATAATGCGACCCCACGGTGGGAAGTCGAAGAGCTCGAGAGCAGTGGCAGCCGTTGTAAGTGCGGCAAACGCTACCACCTTAGATGCGTATGATGGTCTATACGTTCGTGATTTGTAAGGAAAGCGTCGAATGAGGGGTAAGGATGCAGGAAGGCAATATAGCAGCCACAGCGAATTATGCGTCAAGCCAACAGTGAGGTTAAAGGCTATATTATAGGTGTAGTCGAACCGCGGTAGAATGCTGAGGTAGGTGACATGAGCGAGGTAAGCTGCAGTGCAAATGGAGGACCATAGGAAGAATGCGGGGGTGCGCTGAGTACGGTCATTCTCACGCGTCCGGGTGGGGTATTGGTTGAAGAACCGCAGAACCGTGTAATACAAGGCGTACAAGATGACTAGAGCAGCGGAGAAGTAATCCAGCTTTTCCGTATTGGGTAAATCTTCAAGGAGTCTATAAGTAGGGGAGAACGTGGTCAAACATGATTGGAGGGCAGACCTCTTGTATGAAAAACTGCAGACCAGAACCAGGCATTAATGCCCACTATGGCCCATGTTAAATAGTAAGGTCGCATGGGGTGGGCATTCGGCATTCTGCTGCGAAGCTGACGCCATCCTTGGATGTGATAGTACATATTCCACAATGAGAACGCGACAGAGGCTGGTTCTTGCATTCCCAAGAACCGCCAAAAAGGCCATTTCCCGTAATATTGGTGTATTGTCGAGCTTTCACGAATTGCAGTATCCGTCAGCATGTGCATGCACTTGTACTTGCAGTCGTCTGTACAAGTCCAACGCGTCAGCCGTAGGGCAAGTGAGAGGGTGGTTTGAGGATGGCATTGGTCCCCATAACACGCAGAGACACAATTCTGAAAGTTTGATGATCTGTCGCCGGAGGAAGCAACCACGAATACGAGAAATGGAACGATTGCTAACACCCAGCGATACACACGCAACATGATGGCGGGTTCAACAAAGAACACCGCGGTAAACCAGACCGTCAGTGTCACAGTCTTAACATTACATAATCAAGCATTAGACATGGATCCGCCTTCAATGATCTTGGACTAGAACTTCAAGAACCAGTCAAGCACTCTTAAGGATCTCCACGAGAATTTTTGTAAAGGTCACCACTGGACGAAGACAGTACCCCTATATCATTGACTATCTCGCAAGTTTGTGTCTACGCTGTAAGTTTCGTATCTCATCCTTGAATTCACCTCGTTGATTCAATGTACTTGCTAGAATATCACAAACATCGTTTCGATACCAAGAGACTGTAGTGCATCTACGCAGTGCAGCCTGGTCACCATAGGCATTCATGGTTCGTGCTTCACAGGCGACTACCTTCTCATCTTCCGCCTACTTCGATGATCGGGGGCCCCACGGGACTGCTCAGCCGATAACTGAGCACGTCAATGTAAGTTTCTTCATTGATTAGTTAGCTATTTTGCCTATAGATAAATAAAAGCCGCATTCTCGTCCAATAGTTTCTTATTTTTTCCCTAAAGGCGTCGGTGAACATCATTATGGGGTATGTACCATCTCACAAATACTATGCTTTGCTCTCATCAAGCACTGATCGCAGGAACGCCATCCGATGAAACCACACAGACTGACCTTGACCAACGCCCTGGTCATGGGCTACGGTCTTGACAAACAAATACATCACATATATAATCCCCGTCCAGCTACTCAAGCTGAGTTAGAGATGTACCACGACCATGACTACGTCGACTTTCTTTCGCGGTGCGTAATTTACACCACCTCTCATTGATAGCCCACCTTAATGCAGTACACAGCGTGACGCCAAATAACCAGAACGAAATGCGACATCTTATCGACACGTTCAACTGTGTTGAAGACTGCCCAATATTTTCAGAAATGTATGATTTTTGTCGCATGTATGCTGGTGCTTCCCTTGCAGGCGCAAGGAAGCTTACGGCGGGTGCTTGTGATACTGCAATTAATTGGTCGGGCGGACTCCATCATGCCAAGCGTGGAGAAGCAAGTGGTTTTTGTTATGTCAATGATATCGTTCTGGCAATCCTCGAACTTCTGAGGCGAGTTGTCATTTTACTAGGTAGTAACACCTAACCCTGACCCTAAGTTTCACAGATATCATCCCAGGGTTCTCTATATAGATATCGACATTCATCACGGAGATGGCGTTGAGCTTGCGTTTTACCATTCGAATCGTGTCATGACAGTATCTTTCCACAAATACACCGGCGATTTCTTCCCTGGGACGGGTAAGCTCGACGATAACGGCGCAAGCCTGGGCAAGCACTTTTGCCTGAATGTGCCTTTACAAGACGGGATCGACGATGATATGTACTTGACAATATTCAAAACTGTCATTGAAGACACCGTCACTGCTTTCCGCCCGACATCTATTGTCTTGCAATGTGGCGCAGACTCGCTAGGATGCGACCGACTTGGAGCATTTAATCTATCCATAGCAGCTCATGGCGAATGTGTAAACTTTGTTAGGAAGTTCAATGTACCGCTGCTCGTATTAGGAGGAGGAGGCTACACCATCAAAAACGTTAGCCGCTGTTGGACATATGAAACCGCTGTTCTTGTCGGGGCGACGATACCCGACGAGCTTCCGGCCACAGTTTACGATCCATTCTTCCGCGACTCGCAGTGGAAGCTTCATCCTCCCCTCACAGGACGCGTCGAGAACCAAAACTCCCCTGCATCATTGCAACGAATCACCATTAGCATTCGGAACAAGCTGCGGTATTTGCAGGGTGCACCAAGTGTCGCCATGCAGGAAATACCGCCTGACCTGGAAGGTTGGCTTGCCGATGAAGAAAGGAAACAGGAGGAGATTGATGAGGAGCGGGGGACTGCGGTCGCCGGAGAGCGAAGAAGTGACCGGTCGATGGCGCGTAATGAGTTCTTTGATGGGGACAACGATGTGGATCAGGACGATGGCCCTATATCTGCCGGCGTGAAGAGGACGGCCAGCTCGAGAAAACCCCGTGCGTCAGGAAAACGAGGACGGGGCAAGACAAGAGCGAGGCCGAGTGGCGGTGCAAAAGAGGATGGGGAGGAGATAGAGGAACAGCCGGTTGCCACAGCCTCTCGCTCTACAAAGCCTAGGAGAGTGGCGAAACCCCGAGCCAGAGCTCGTGCGAAACCAGCAGAGAAGGATAAAGACCTTCCGGATGCAGATTTCGAAGCTACTGCCGATGTAGAGACTGACGCACTAACTCCAGTGGATTTGGAGATTGATATATCTTGAAGCTGCTATCTCATCAATGTATTCCGTTTCAGGACCTAGACATGTGATCCTTTTGTGAAACTGGCAGTGGTGTGTTACCATACCTATTCAGACTGCTTGAATTCTTTTGATGGATGTTTGCAGCCCGGAGCCTCTCGATCATGCATAGATAGTTTGGTCGAAAGGCCTCAGTGATACCTCTTCTCAATGGCGTTGTTTTATAGCATAGCTATGCATTTGCCAGAGTCAGACGCCCCAGCTATCTCACGCGCCGTCGTATGACACCGTCATATGCGTGTCACTCCCATTCATGTTGCAATTGATCATCTTGATTCCGCACTGACTGCGCGATATGAGAACACAGGTTTCATTAATGGCCCAAGGGCCATCTGATGTACTACGGACGGTATTCAATGCATAAGTTGATTCTCTGACTTCGTCGAAATATCATAGGCTGAAGGCCTTGTGCTCATCACACTCAGATCACACGCCATGTACAGCCAGAGGAATCCGGTATAAAGACAGGTAATGTGGGCATGATTCTGTAGCCCAATCCTACATTCTTCATCATGAACAGTTCGAGTATCGCTGCGGAGCTTCAGCAGCTTCAACAATACGAGACATACGTGACCATTGTCCGTGAACTTGGAGGTGAGAACTACTAGTAGTGCAATAAGAGATGGTGTTCGAATGTTCACGTTCATTCAGTCTCCGCTACTACGTTATACATATGGGACTTTGGTGCGCACACACTCTTTGATTTGCAACAGCTCATCAATCTGTTACCTTGTCAAGTTCTTACATTCCATCACGAGGTACTGGTTTTATTTTCAAAAACAAGGCTAAGACTTACTATTCTCCGCCAGGTTGCCATTCTATGGGTAGGTGTGATATCATATATCCTTCTAATCCGAGTCGTACCACAGCTACTTGATGTTAGGGAACAAAGTGGACAACATCAAGGATTTTATTCTTCATCGTAAGTCATACAATTTGAGTCAGGTGTCGTATATAAAACCTTTATTTTTCAGAATCGATATCTTGCACTTGGTGTAGTCATTCTCTCTGCTTGGTGTCAGTTGTCTGTTTTGTATCTTGATTGGTTGATTGACTACGTCTTTTGTTGCAGTTAATGTTAACACAGATCCATCTTTAATCTTGTAGGGTCCCTTATATTACTGTACTAGACATTAATCTTACTCATGAACACCAGATGTGCATCCCCTTGCCAGCATACCTGCTCACCAACTTAACCCTTATTTATAGGTCGTGCATTCATGGGTTATGGGATTGTTGGTGAGTAATATGCACAGTTACCAGACTGCATGCTGAAGCAGCTATAGGAGTTATCCTTGTTTCGAAAATCGAAAGTTGGTACTACCTTCTCATGTTTTGCATCACAAGACTTACCATTTCCTCGATAGTCATTCTCCTTCGACGTCTATTTGTTCTTTATAATCACAGTATGTTCATGTGCAGAGAGTTTCTCCATTGGGCTGATCCGATTACACAGAAAGAGTGATCGTGATTCCCCTGGTGGCATTATTTATCTGCGTCTTTGGTGTTGTGATGGGGTTCGCAATTGCAATGACCGTGTACACTCAAAGTATGGGCAGTCTAGATACACTTAGCTCAAACTGATACCTTCATCTAGCGCATGGATACACAATCTACGGCATATGCATACCGCCCACTCCGCCCTGGTTCTTTCCATTCTGGTGAAAGATAGCGCATGTATCCTTTCATTGCCGGAATTACTCATTCGACATTGTAGGAGTCCGGTCATGGCCTTTGACTTCATCATCATGGTACTTGCTGGCTTCAAATCTGTGCAGTACTATCGCCGTGTTCCCAACAAAAATTGGTCTGGTGCTCAGTTGATGAAGATTTTGGCACGAGACTCTTTTATATACTTTGCATGGTGAGTCTCGAAATATTCATATTCATATGCGGAAAATAATCACACATACCTAGCAATTTCTTGAACTACCTGCTCATCACATTTGTATTCCAACTTGCACCTCCTGAGTTCTTCGTACTAGGAACAAGCTGGACAATAACGATACCTCCAATAACTGCCAACCGCCTCCTCATAAATATGGAACAATCCCATTTCAGAAACGAGGACTCCACTATGGAAGTCGAACACCAGCGTGGAATCCGAGTCGTCAGGGGACGTGTAATTGAGATGAACTCACTTTCGGAGTACTAGGGTGCTTGTCATTGCATAACTGGGAAGTGTTAAATGGTTTTTCGTAGTATGTAGGATCGTGGCTTTGCGGTAGACAGATCCTTCTGTTGTACATTTTTATCGCCATTACTGCATAGCCTAGGTTATTCTTATGCAAAACTCCCCTGTACGAACGGCAAGAGCGAGACCGGGTGCCAGTGCAAAAGAGGACGGGAAGAAGATAGAGGAATAGCCGGTTGCCACTGTCACAGCCTCTCGCTCTACAAAGCCTAGGAGAGTGACTAAAACTAGATTCGTAACCAGTCCGACTATGAGATGTGAGATTTTTATGACGTAGTCGGACTACCAGTGGTCGATCATGGAGAGATTTGGCAGGTGAGGCGAGGAGTTTGAAATTTGGCAGATGGACCGCTTGTGCCGCTTTGGGTAGTAGAGCTTCAATGAAAGTCCTTTGTTCGCAGCTCACAAAGTATCGTATGCCTCTCAAAGATCATTGCGCAACAAACATCAGTACTATACTAAACATTAAATAGGACGAGAAAAATGACATTTCCTGCATTATCCACACCACTCGATTCATCCGTGGTAGTATACGCCAGGCTGGTCACGAACCTACTAGGCGAAACACTGGGCAGAGCCCATATAAAACTGGCAGAGAAGGATAAAGACCTTCTGGATGCAGATTTTGAAGCTACTGCCGATGTAGAGACTGATGCACCGACTCCAGTGGATTTGGAGATTGATATATCTTCTGCTATTCTCATCAAGACCGAAATATCCGATGCTTTTGTGAAACACCGGTAGGCTACCATACTTATTCAGGCTCATCGTTTGATGATTTTTTGCAGCCCGGAGCCTTTCGGTCGTACATAGATGGTTCGGTCGAAAGGCCTCAGTGATACCTCAATGGCGTTGTTTATAGCACAGCTGTACATTTGCCAGAGTCGGACGCCTCAACTATCATCTCGCGCGCCATCGTGTGTGCACCCGGCTCCTATTCTTCCATATGCTGCAATTTATCTTGCACTGGCTGCTCGATCGGAGGACACAGGTTTCATCAATGACCCTGGCCTTCTGATGCAGTACGACTATATTCAGTGTGTAAGTTAGTCCTCTGATTTTTTTCGAAATATCCCAGGGTGAAGGCCTTGTGCTATGTACTCATCACACGCCGTGTACAGTTGTTCACATCTATCGGTGTCGTGCCCCGTTGAGGATTTCCCGTGCGAAACCGACATAAAGATGGGCGATATGGTCAGTTCGATGTGTGAATCCGTAGTCTACCCCCACATTTTTCATCATGAACAGTTCGAGTATCTCTGCGGAGCTCCAGCTGTATCAACAATACGAGACATACGTGGACATTGTCCGTAAACTTGCAGGTGAGAACTAGTGTAAGAGATGGTGTTCGAATGTTTATCTTTGTTCAGTCTCCGTCACTACGTTATACATATGGGATTTTGGTGCGTATACACTCTGTGATTTGCGACTGTCGACAGCTCATCAATCTGTTATCTCGTCAAGTTCTTACATTCCATTACGAGGTACTGGTTTTATTTTCAAACAAGGCTAAGACTTATTCTCCGCCAGGTTGCCATTCTATGGGTGGGTGTGATATTGTACATTCTTCTAATCCAGGGCGTAATGCAGCTACGTGATATTAGGGAACAAAGTGGACAACAGCAAGGATTTTATTCTTCATCGTAAGTCATACAATTTGGGTCGGCTGCCTTATATTAAAACTTCGCTTTTCAGAATCGATATTTTGCACTTGGTGTAGTCATTCTCTCTGCTTGGTGTCAGTTGTCTGTCTTGTATCTTGATTGGTTGATTGACTACGTCTTTGTTGCAGTTAATGTTAACACAGATCCATCTCTACTCTTGTATGGTCCCTTATATTACTGTACCAGACATTAATCTTACTCATGAACACCAGGTGTACATCCCTTTGCCAGCATACCTGTTCACCAACTTAACCCTTATTTATAGGCCGTGCCTTCGTGGGTTATGGGATTGTTGGTGAGTAATATGCACAGTTACCAGACTGCATTCTGAAGCAGCTATAGGAGTTATCCTTGTTTCGAACATCGAAAGTCAGTACTACCCTCTCATGTTTTGCATCACAAGACTTACCCATTCCTCGATAGTCATTCTCCTTCGACGTCTGTTTGTTCTTTATGATCACAGTATGTTCATGTGCAGAGAGTTTCTCCATTGGGTTGATCTGATTATACAGAAAGAGTGATCGTGATTCCCCTGGTGGCATTATTTATCTGCGTCTTTAGTGTTGTGATGGGATTCGCAATTGCAATGACCGTGTACACTCAAAGTGTGGGCAGTCTAGATACACTTCAGCTCAAACTGATACCTTCATCTAGCGCATGGATACACAATCTTCGGAATATGCATACCGCCCACTCCGCCCTGGTTCTTTCCATTCTGGTGAAAGATAGCGCATGTGCATTTCATTGCCGGAATTCACTCATTCGACATTGTAGGAGTCCATTCATGGCCTTTGATTTCATCATCATGGTACTTGCTGGCTTCAAATCTGTGCAGTACTATCGCCATGCTCCCAACAAAAATTGGTCTGGTGCTCAGTTGATGAAGATTCTAGCACGAGACTCTTTTATGTACTTTGCATGGTGAGTCTTGAAATACTCATTCATATGCGGAAAATAATCACACACTCCTAGCAATTTCTTGAACTACCTGCTCATCACATTTATATTCCAATTTGCACCTCCTGAGTTCCTCATACTAGGAACAAGCTGGACAATAACGATACCTCCAATAACTGCCAACCGCCTCCTCATAAATATGGAGCAATTTCATTTCACAAACACGGACTCCACTATGGAAGTCGGACGCCAGCGTGAAATCCGAGTCGTCACGGGACATGTAATGGAGATGAACTCAATTTCGGAGTACTAGGTTGCTTGCCATTGCACAACTGGGGAAGTGTTAGATGGTTTTGCGTAGTATGTAGGATCGTGGCTTGGTAGTAAGCATATCCTTCTATTGTGATTTTTTTTACCGCCATCACTGCATGGCCAAAGTTATTCTTATGCAAAACTCCCCTGTGTCATTGCAACGAATCACCATGAGCATTCGGAATAAGAATAAGCTGCGGTATTTGCAGGGTGCACCGAGTGTCGCCATGCAGGAAATACCGCCCGACCTGGAAGGTTGGCTTACTGATGAAGAAAGAAAACAGGAGGAGAGTGATGAGGAGCGGGGGGGTGCGGTTGCAGGAGAGCGAAGAAGCGACCGGTCGATGGCGTGTAATGAGTTCTTTGGTGGGGACTGTCAACGATGTGGACCAGGACTATGGCCCTATATCTGCCAGTCAGCTCGAGAAAACCCCGTGTGTGTCAGGAAAGCGAGGACAGGGAAAGGCGAGAGCGAGACCAAGTGCCGGTGCAAAAGAGGATGAGGAGGAGACAGAGGAACAACTGGTTGTCACAACCTCCCGTTCTACAAAGCTGAAGAGACCTCAGGAGAATGGCGAAACCCCGAACCAGGGGTCGCACAAAACCGGCAGAGAAGGGTAAGGACCTTCCAGATACAGACTTCGAAGCTACTGTCGATGTGGAGAGTACTGATGCACCGACTGACGCACCGACTCCAATGGATTTGAATATTTGAATATTGATATAAATAGCTGCTACCATATAGCTTCGACACTAGCTTCAAGCACTTAGCTTCATAGCTTCATCACCCCATCGTTTGACGCTTTTGTGAAACTCTGGCAGTAATACCTGATCATGCAGCATGCTGCTTGAATTCTTTTGATGCATGTTTACACCCCGGAGCCTCTCGATCATACATAGATATGTAAGTTTGGTCGAAAGGTCTTAGTGATACCTCTTCTCAATGGTGTTATTTTTAGCATAGCTGTACACTTGCAATCGATCATCTCTGGCTGTGCGATCCGAGACCACAGCTGCAGGTTTCATCAATGGCCCTGGGCCATCTGATGTACTACGTCCATATTCAGTGTATAAGTCAGTCCTCTGACATTTCGAAACATCACAGGCTGAATGCCTGTGCGACGACGCTGTATCATTTCCCCTGAGAAACCGGCATAAAGGTCAGCTCGATGTAGCTCGATGTTCGTGAATCCGTAGCCCACCCCCACATTCCTCATGAACAATTCGAGTATCGCTGCGGAGCTCCAGCAGCTTCAACAATACGAGACATACGAGGCCATTGTCCGTAAACTTGGAGGTGAGACTTCGGAACTGGTGTAAGAGATGGTTCAAATATTTATTTATGTTTATTTAGTCTCTGCTACTACGTTATACATATGGGACTTTGGTGCGCACACACTTCGTGATTTGCGACAGCTCATCAACTTAATCTGTTACCCCATCAAGTTCTTACATTCCATTACGAGGTACTGGTTTTGTTTTTGAACATGGCTAAGACGTATTGAATTCTCCGCCAGGTTGCCATTCTATGGGTAGGTGTGATATTGTGCGTTCGTCCAATCCGAGTTGTAACACGCGGCTATGTGATGTTAGGGAACAAAGTGGACAACCTCAAGGATTTTATTCTTCATCGTAAGTCATGAAATTTCAGTCAGCTGCATAATTATATATCGAACCTTTACTTTTCAGAACCGATATTTTGCACTTGGTGTAATCATTATTTCTACCTGGTGTCAGTTGTCTGTCACATATCTTGATTGGCATTGACAACTTCCTTTGTTGCAGTCAATACTGATACAGACCCATCCTTATCCTTGTAAGGCCCCTTATATTTCAGCATTAGACATCAACCTTACTCATGAACATCAGATGTACATCCCTTTGCCAGAACACCTGTTCGCCGACGTAACCCTTCTTTATAGGTCGTGCATTCACGAGTTATGCGATCGTCGGTGAGCAAGGTGCACAGTTACCAGACTGCATACTCAAGCAGATATAGGAATGGTCCTTGTTTCGAACATCGAAAGTTGGTACTCTCATATTTTGAATCACAGGACTTACCCAAATTCCCTCGATAGTCATTCTCCTTCGACGTTTGTTTGCTCTTTATAACTTCAGTATGTTCATATGCAGAGAGCTGCTCCCTTTGGCTGATCTGATTACACAGAAAGAGTGATCGTGATTCCCCTGGTGGCATTGTATATCGGTGTCTTTGGTGCTATGATAGGACTAGCAATTACAATGGCCGTATACGCTCGAAGTGTGTGCAGTCTCGATACACCTACTCCTAGCCCAAACTAATACCTTCATCTAGCACGTGGATACGTACTCTTCGGCATATGCGTACTAGGAACCACTCCAACCTGGTTCATTCCATTCTGGTGAAAGATAGCCCATGTGTCCTTTCATTGTCGGAGTTACTCATTTGTCAATGTAGGAGTCCGCTTATGGCCCTTGACTTCGTGATCATGGTACTTGCTGGCTTCAAATCTCTGCAGCACTATTACCGTGTTCCCAACAAAAATTGGTCTGGTGCTCAGTTGATGAAGATTTTGGCACGAGACTCTTTTATATACTTTGCATGGTGAGTCTCGAAATATTCATATTCGTATGCAGAAAATGATTAACACACACCCAGCAATTTCTTGAACTACCTGCTTATCACGTTTATATTTATACTTGCACCTCCCGAGTTCCTCACACTAGGACTAAGCTGGACAGTTACGATACCTCCAATAACTGCCAACCGCCTCCTCATAAATATGGAGCAATCCCATTTCAGAAACGAGGATTCCACTATAGAAGTCGAACACCAGCATGGAATGCGAGTCGTCAGGGGACGTGTAATTGAGATGAACTCACTTTCGGAGTGCTAGGGTGCTTGCCATTGCAACCCTGGGAAGTGCGTAGTATGGAGGATCATGGCTTTGCGGTAGATAGATCCTTCTGTTGTACATTTCAATCGCCATCACTACATGACCTAAATTATTCAATTATTCTTATGTGTTGCCAGTTGAATACACCGCGGATAGTTCAAAGGAAGATGGATGAGATATTTCTGCGTGTACAATTGTCGGAACTATGAACCATAGGTCATTCGATATTGCCACATTACTTAGGCGAGTATTCAACGAAATGTGATTAATCAAGGTTCATCGCCATGTCCCAGAAGCCCTTCTCCAGCCGCGTGCATCTTTCCCAAACATCTTTCCAATCTGCGAGCCTGATAAGCGAAGGCGCATCGGCTGCTGCACGGCTTTCAAGCATTTCTAGGGATCTTAATAGAGTCATGCGTCGGCAGAATATTCATTGCATCCTCACCTAGTCCGGCTTTCACCGCCTTTTGGTATTCATCGCCTGAATAATCCTCCATCCACTTGAGGTATGGATTACCTTCCCATTGGACCCATGAGTTGGGTGCTCGAGCCTCTTCCTTGAGCCACAGGCCAACTTCTCCGTAACCAAGCAGGCAAGCAGCGAGGGCGACCATTAGTTTCATAGGATCGCCTAATAACTATATCTCAATAAACAAAAAAATTAAAAATGGGCCGCCGTACCCTGCAATCCGGCGTCAATGAGGAAAGCTCCATAAGCTGTCAAGGAGGGAGACTCTGGGGTATTGATTAATTCGTCCACTGTGATACCCCACTCGGCACAATAACCAATGTGCATAGAGCTTTCTCGAATTATGCTGAAGACCACGTCGATAGCGGCCAATATGGGCGCAAATTCATGCGACTTGGCTGCAAGGAGTCTGGAAGGGAGATGCTAAATACGGAAGATGGGATGATTCGACTACTTACGCATACGCCCGAGCATAATATTTGAGATACAGATAGTCTTGTCTGTTGGCGGTCATCAGAACGTTCATCCTTATCTGCCAAAAAAAGTCCTCACTTGATAAAGTGAAGGAAGTTTTCCTTTGGAAGGGTACCCTTGCCCAGTAATACTACGAACTCGTGTTGAACGTACTCTTTCCAAATTACTCTTGAACTCCGTATAAGGGAACTCGTAAGTGGGTATGGGTTCGTCTTGGTTCGCCTACGTTCAGGGAAATTAACAATTCGTTGTCGTGTGTTCCATAACAGTCACGTACGGTGCGATGAGACATGGTGCAATTGAATGGACGTGGTTCAAAGGGCCAAAGCCGCTCCCGATTGGATTAGCGGTCTCAATTCCAATATGGGTGTAAGCCGCTGCAAGCCTTACAGCTTCAGTCACTGTATTGTTTATCAGTGGATGGGGGGAAACTGTTAAAGAAGGGTGACGAACCCGGTATACCCCTCGCAAGTTGACAGGCCAACGCAGCACTCAGCGTACAACCAGTGCCATGGGTACTTGTTGATTCTAGTCTAGTCCTAGCAAATATAGTGACGCGGCCGTCAGATGTACAAAGGACATCTACTGCGAGTGAACCGACATGTTGCTCATTCCCTCCATGAATCCGGAGGATATTCGAGGTCTCGTCCAGAAGACCGTCTCGAATCACCTGCGCGTTGTCAGAGGAGACGTTTGCAACATCCTCTAACGAAACGATGCAATGACCACCTTTCAAGAGCACAGCTTGTGAGCCAAATGTTCTCAACCGTCGAGCAGCGTTGATCATGTCTTCTAAGCTTGCGATGTGAGAAGGCAAATTGCGTTGTTTAAGAAGGAGTTCTGCTTCTGCTTTATTGGGAGTTATGAGGTCCGAAAGAGGGAAGAGCTCGTCTATAAGGGTATCCACAGCATCTGGGTGCAAGAGAACATGACCGGAGGTGGAGACGCAGACGGGATCACACACTAAAGGGATGTGCCCCTTGGCATCAAAGTGACCCTTGAGCATCTGTGCGACTGCCTTTGTGTTCTCAGTGTCGAACAGCATACCAGTCTTGATCGCCTTGACGTCAACATCGTCCAGAACAGAGCTCATCTATGTGAAAGGATCAAGCCAAATCTAATATTACACACCCATAATATGACACACCTGCTGCATTACAAAGTCAGGAGGCACTCCGTGCACCGCTTGCACACCAGTGGTGTTTTGGGCAGTCAGCGCAGTAGTCACGCTTGCACCGTAGCATCCGTGAACAGTGAATGTTTTCAAGTCTGCCTTCAGTCAAAGAGTCTTGGATTCCCATAAAGTAGGTAGCACAAAGACGCACTTGTATGCCTGCCCCTCCGCTGGAATCACTTCCCGCAATTGTAAGGACTGGCAGATATTCCAGCGTCATGATGCCTGGGTATAACTACGGAAGTAGTAGATGTAGCCTTCGAGTCGGAAAGTTTCTGTTATCGGCATTTGTTTATTTCAAAAGCCATTGCCAAACAAAATCCAAAAGAGGTTATCACCTTCGCGCCGGTCCATAATAAAGAAGGAACGGCTATTTTCCCTCAATTTGGTCTGCCTACGAGAGACTAACCGTGGTCCGTCACTGCTCTCCAAAACATGTCATCTCCAGAACCAGCGCAAACAGCAGCTAGACCCTCAAAAAACAAAATCAAAGAGAAATCAAAGAAAAAGTCAAAATCGCAGCCAGTCACCGTCACCGACCACGGCAAAAATGAAGGAGAGAACCCGCATTGGGCCTACCAACCGCCGCCTGGCGCTAAGTTATTCGACCATTCGTTCGAAAACGAGACTTTCGACTGGGACTCCGTTAAGAAGGATGGTGATCTCGAGCTGTGGCTAATACGCGTCCCAGACTCGGTAGGTTTCCGTCAGAATACATAACTACTACTTCATATCATGTTTCTTACAGATTAAATCTAAACATTTTGACGGACTGGAGATTGACGCGCCCTCATCCTCACGGAGCGGTCAGGTCGGTAGTTTGTCGCAAAAGGGCACTGTCTATGATATATGGTCGATGGGTGATGATGATACGGAGTTTGCTAGAGCAGAGGAACTGAGAGGACTTTCATGTTTGCTTCCGAGAAAGAGAAAATCGGGCAAGTTGTACATGGGTGAGTTACTCCTTCTGTGGAGCTATACGAATGGATTTTAAACGTCCCGTAGCACCCAAAGAGATTGCACGCCATTTCGTTGTTTCAGCCCAGCCAACAATAGCGACCCCTCCAGAGCACCCGTCCATTCTGCACCAAAATCCCCCTCGCCTCTCATATCCAAAAGAATTACTCAAGCATAGTTTCGTGCCATATGGAGCGAAGCTTTCAATAAACTCCGATCATGCGAGTATGGACGTCGATGACCAAGTGGAGGGCGGTGATCTTGGTACCGACATTGGAGGGTCACCGCACAAGGCAAAGGAATCCAAGGTTAAGGAGTCGAAAAGCAGGAAGCGCAAGGTTGAGAGAGAAACATCTCATAAGAAAATCACGATTAAGAAACCTAAAATAACAGAATAGGGTGGATATCGAGGTTGTGAACACATCTCAGGCGTCAGGCTTCTGAATAGTACAGGAGTAATTAAACGCGCATGTAATGTGTATAAAAGAAAACAGTGTAATCCACGGGAGAGAATAAGATAGAGTACGGTAGGCAAAGCTCTACTGTCTCCTATGTCATCCGACATCCATCTCATCACCGTTCCCTTGGGTAGTCCGTTGACTTGATGCAGTGTCATTTGGAAGTAAGAACCGGGTGAGATCGCGGCGGACAGCCTCCTCAAGCCCTTCATAAACGCTTCGTCGGGGAGGCCCCATATTCGACCAGGACACTCCCTCTCCTTCTCGTCAAAAACACCCCCGACGCTGGCTACCCACTGCCGCCGGGTCTCCACAAGTTGCTGCAAGTGATCTGGCACCATAAGATGAAGATCTTCATCTGGTCCAAGTCCAAGAGCTGCAGGTGAAGGTTTCGGCGCACTAGCGCCAGAAGTGTTCCCATTCGCGCTCCCGTTAGCCTCCGTTATTTTCTTTTTCTTTTTGTTTAACTTTGGTTCGTCTTTCTTCTGGATTTTCGAATAAGCGCTCGTTATGCTTTTGTCAAGGGCGGAGCGAAGGTCCAGATATTCCTGATAACCAAGTCGATCGCGAGTAATAGCAGCAAGACGTTCTTTCCGGGCCTTGTTCATGGCTACCACGGTCCGTAATCGACGTTGGGCATGCCTGAGGGCTGTCGCAATCGGGTCATCGACTTTCGTCGAGTAATCAGGCTACGACAGGGCTTATGAGTAAAACACCCGTCATAAAAACCAGTATGCATACTCACCGGCTCGTGAAGTAATCCATGAAACCGCATTGTGTCCTGAACCCTCTCCTCCAAATCAACTACATTGACTTTCTCCCGCTTTGCAGCTGCTGCACCAGTTCCGCCCGGTCTACCCTCCATAGCGTCCTCGGCAGCCTTAACACCCTTCCACACTGTCGAATCTGGCATTGACAAAAGAGCACTCATCAATCGCTCTGTCAAGGGCCCATGACTGCGCTCCTCCGTCAACAGGTCCGCTTCCATGAGGGTTGACGGGTCCCATTTCGGTACTGATGTCGAGCTCTCACCCAAACGACCAGATGAAAATCCGGGCAATGGCCCACCATACATGGCCATATCGGCTTCCTCCCATACTTCCAAGTAATGCCTGCCCAGTTTCGGTATCACATAAGGCTCAACTTCGTCCGCAGTAAACTCCAGAAAACCAACATCCTCCTCTTTAATCCCTCGTATCCAAGGCTCGATGCTTGAGTAGAAGGTATTGACGGGAGTTTGCGCTGGTGGCTTGAGCTTACTAAAATCTTCGGTAACATCCGTGGCATTACTAGGACCAGGAACGGGCGGAGGGGGTATCGGAGGACGAGTGGGCAGTAGTACTGTGGGGGGTGGAAGTGTGAAGTCGGGTGCGAATGAAGACTAGGACGACAATGAAGCGATGGAGTGCAAGAGAGGACAGACGAAGTACCTTGACGTGATTTGCCACAAATCCTAGCGATTTCGATGGTTTGAGGGGTACACTGAGAGAAGGACCTGGCAAGGTTTTCACAGCGCGGACGGAATCTGCACGAAGGATCTGAATCACGGTCTCTGTGGATGGTCTCTGTAAATTACCATGCTCAAGGTCACTATCTTCATCTCGTTTACGCTTCTTCTTTTTTTTCTTGATTTCGTCCGGTATTCTAACAGGAATTTCACAACATGATCAGATTGTGCATTTGGAGCTTCTTCTTTGGACTTACGGTCTTCGAGGGTCCAGTGATGCCCTAGAAGAGGGTGGGAGGGAAGCAACCGATAGCGATAGTCCCCGAACCTTTACAGAGCCGTTGATAGAAGGAGAAAAATCGCGGTCATCCGCATCCAAGACTGGGGTAACTGTGATCACATCATTGTGACGAGAACATGGGAGATTGGGAGGATGTTCATCGAGTAATAACATTAGCATGACATCCATCAGACCGAACGGAATATCGCGAAAATTTGTCGTCCGGTGCATGTACAGGATATTTGGTATTTTGTCAACCGTTGATTGAGCAGCAAAAAAGTGTGGACCCGGGAGGAGAGACATATGATTCATGAGCCAGAACTCAAGCTAAGATAGATAGAACAGAGACACATACGAGCGCGTTCACGCTTGACCTTCTCTACCGCCTTTGCCTTTCCTTTCTCTCTCTCCTTAATTCGCCTCCAAGATTCTTCGATAGTCTTCAAGTCTTCTCCGGCCTTCTTGGCCCGCTCCAATGACTTATGCCGAAGCAATTTAAGTTCAGCCTGCAGCGCTTCGAGTTCATCTGTCGGGGGAACAGTATCCGAAGTATTCCTGAAGAGAGGAGACCGCGCCGGAGTAGGTAGTACAGGAAAGTGAATCAGTTTGGACGACATGGTAGCGTTTCCGACAAGTTCGGCAACTGCTAGGCAGGTCAGGATTTGACAACCAAAACCACAGGGCAAAGCCAGTGACCGGTTACTGCAACCTTGCGCGTAACCGATGCAAAGCAGAAGATACACTGTGTGCCAGATTAGCGACGAGCAAGCAGGTGAGAACCAGACCTTGCTAAGGTTTAAACGCTGACATCGTCAATACCAAGCGTTTTGTCGTTGCTTACCTAATCTCTTTTCCCACATCTCGTCACTTTCAGCATAACTTGCTGCAGCCTTGCCCCATAGAAACTTTCTTTGATTACTCGGGGTAGGCTGGGACTCGCTAGAGCTCAGAAACCATGCAAGAGCCCTCAAGGGACGAAATAGAGTCGTCTCTGCAACACGTCGATGACAAGGACAGCGACGACATCGAGTTAGACACCCTGCATGACATTCTGGTCACACCCCGGGCGGGCTACATGACGGCCGAATACGACTCGCAGGACTTTGACGATGATATAGACCATGGAAGCGATGGTAGTACCGCTCTATTGGGCTCAGGTGGAAGAACAAGGGGAAACGAACGGATACCTTCTCACGTAGGAAGTGTCTGGTCACAAGTTGGCAGCATTGTCGTCGAAGTACGTGGTTAGAACTTGCAGAGCAGCCATCCGTCTGACTGCTTAAAAAGTGTGCACCCACGCTTCTTATGACTACCATAAGCCTCCTATTTACCGGGGAACTCCTTGACCGTGTGTCAGTGAGTACAGTTGTGATGTCCAAGGTCTCGCTTTGACTGGTTTCTTCTTGCATACAGCATTGGCGGGCAATGCGCACGATTGATGAGCTGATAATGATCGTTCCTGTTGTCTTAAATCTCAAAGGCAACTTGGAAATGAATCTCTCTGCCAGAATGGGAACTGCAGCTAATATGGGTGAGCTAGATGATAGCACCGTAACACGCAAGATCGTGGCTGGTAATCTGGCACTCTTGCAAGTGCAAGCTACTGTTGTCGCATTTGTTGCTGCTTGTGTCGCAATGCTTCTCGGTCTTTTTGTCCCAGAGCTATCTTCGGGTCCTGTAGACCCTTTTCCACAGAACAGCACCTTATCGCTCACTGCCAGGGTTCCCAGACCTCCGCGGCCTGCAGGTGGGAAACCGAAGTCAGGCTTGATCGAGTATGTGTGGTTTTCATATCTAGCGCGTGGTCGTTAATTTTATAACAGATTCACTATGGTGGCCTCTTCAGCTATGACGTCCACATGCCTGTCTAGCATTACCCTCGGTTCTTTTATGTGTTTCCTGGTTATCGTCTGTCGACGGTATGGACGTGACCCAGGCAAGTGATGCTGGGCCCGTCCTTGATGTATGCAACATGTACGCTAAACATTTCCAGATAATATTGCGCCCCCCGATAGCATCGTGCCTTGGAGACTTGGTCACACTCAGCCTTCTTGGCGCTATTTCCTCCGTCCTCATTAAAGTCGTCAATTCTCCCATTCCTCTCATTTGTGGCATACTCACTATTATCTCCGCCACGACATGTGTGTTCCTAGTGAGGCGTAACAACAATGTCAAGGACCTGATCTACCAGGGTTGGATTCCACTTTTTGGTGCAATGGTGATTTCTTGCGCTACTGGTATCGTGCTTGATATGTTTGCCTCTCGTTACCAAGGGTTCCCTCTTCTTGCTATCGTCATCAGTGGTGAGTGGGGCGAATGCTACTGTATATGTTACCATAACACAGGAGAACAGGGCTTCCTGGCAGCGTTGGGTCTATATTTATTTCCCGACTCTCGACTGCTCTTCACGCGGCATCTGTAAACACATCCATGCACAAAAGCGATCCATCCCCAAAACTTGTCATGGTCACGTTAATTCTCATCACAATCCCGATAGAGATCATATTCCTCTGTATCCTACGCGCATTTGGGTGGCTAAAGTTACCTATTGTATTTGCCATATTATCGGTATTATTCTTTTGTTGTGCAGTGAGTTTCATGTCCGCCCTGCCCTGATGTTTGCTGAAGTTCACGACAGGTCTTCATCTCACTAGTCGTAGCTCGGCTATTGACCGGTTTGTTGTGGTCCAAAGGCCTTGATCCCGATACATACGCACTGCCTATCCACTCCGCCCTGATGGATCTGGTAGGGCAACTACTACTCGTATTGTGCTTCGAGATTGTCTCGTTCTTGGGCACGAACTTGTAAATCATAATATCGTAAAAAGCCCGACTGATATCATCAAAACGATGACGCCTCCGTCCACTGGGAACCCTTCGTTTTTATGAATGCGAGCTCTATGTCCTCGTGGTGTATTCTGAACACCGTGTCAAATAACTTCATCGGAGGAAGGACGCGAAAGACAAACCTCAATGCGTCTCTCACTTGCAGTGAAGCCCTAGCTTCCGAAGCTGTTGTCCAAGGAGGCTGCTCGGCGCGTGCCGAGTCATACATGTTGATGAGGAGACGGTTCGCCGATATAGGTGGGATAACTGTGATCGTGATCGCGCCAAGTTGATAATACTCAGAAGGACCGAATTTGCCCAGCAAGGTGCTGAACAGGTATACTAAAAAGTTACTGCAAATAGCGAAGCATTGCTTTGATCAGAATCGATCCGCTGTGTTGCATGCACTCTTACCAGAGGAAATAAAGAATCGAGTCCCGAGCGAAGGTACGCATAGGATGCGCACCAGACCAGGTCTTGTCTGGCACCTGGAAATAGTGCTGAAGGGATTTGTAGCCTGCCAATACGACAAGAACAAAGTCTAGGCCCATCATTGGTATCCTGAAGAGGAGAGTGAGGAGGATCGTGATGATAGTCCACGAAAGTAAATACCAAAAGCGATACAGCCAATCCACAGACCCAAGTATACAGCATGCTCCAAATATCTGTGCTTCGCGGTCTAAATTTCGGTCAGCGTACATACTTGAGATCATTGATGAAGCTGACCCTTCTCATACATGTATACGATCACTGCCATCACCATCATGATGGTGAAGATCACGATGAACAGCGCTGACACAGGGACGACAATTCTTTTGTCTGGATATCATTCAAGTACCAACCGAAGGTGTTTGCATTGCCACGCACCATATCGGTACAACGCATACAATCGATGTTGGAGAATCACTTATAAGACTTTGATGAGACGTTGGATGGTTCAAAAAGCTCACTTTCGATGTTCGCTACCAGCAACAATGCTGGGGCGTATCAGAGTGGAGCCTATAGATGAGCACGCTATATATCGACGACGCCAAAGAAGGCATTTACAGAACCTGATGTTCAATGAGGGAGAGATAGGGGTTACGAGTTCTTGAGCTTACATATGTTCTGAATGAGCGGAAGCAAGAGATAACGATGGGATAGCCTCCGTCGGTGTGACATCGAACGTCACTGCGATCGGTAATCAGTATCAATACACGACTACACCAAACTCCGTGCAAAACTCACAGAATGACATTAGGATAGCTGCTCCAAGCGCGAAGTATCGATTCTGAGAAGCATCAAGCAGATGCCCGATCAATATGCACTCATTCTCACCATGAAAAATAAAACTTTTGTAAGCGTCCATCTGGTATTCTGCAAGAGGTCCTCATCACTCGCTATCCAAGACGCGTACTTAGCCAGACACACCCATAATCTAAGCTATTACCACTAAATTTCTACAATAGTTATATCCAATGAATAAGCTTACTTAGTGAGGAAAAGTTAGGACTGGTGTTCTTGTCAATGGCGCCCGAATCAAAGCACAAAGAGGACCCACTCACTCAGATCCCATGTAAAGAGCGTCAAACCAGCAACTACATGACATCCGAATATATTGGTTTTAAGGAACTGTTTAACTGTTAAAGGGGCTCACGGCTGATGTATTTGATATTCGGGGTTGCTAGGAGATATAGCTCTAAACCTTGAATTTCCTCTGGAGTAATAGTGGTTGTTGTTGACATCGGCGGGTATGGTATGGACAGCCTGTCACTGGAGCAAAGAGCGAGTGGGGCCCCGAGGGTTAAACCAGCTATTAAATAGCGTTATACCTTGATTCCCGTTCCTATTTATTACGTACTCAGATAACAGCTTCACAAACGAAAGCACCGATGTGACCTCGAACAACTAATTCGGATCACAACCTCATCATTCCGTCTTCATAATACATTTGTCGCAGATACGTGGGCATTATTCCGTTCTTTGCATATAAGTAGGCACCAACCTAGTATAAGTATGTCACAATGTGTCTCTCAGGCTTGCAATAGTAATGTGAACTAACCTACATGTGCGCACAAGCCCGCAACACCTGGGCGAAGACGACAAGAACGATAACGGTTGTTGCAGAGACTGCACCAAACGCGGCTCAAACTTAGCAGTAGTATTCTTACACGAGAACGAGAAGTATGAGCGGTAGCCCCCTGACGAGAGCTTTCGCAGGCCCGAAACCGCTGTACACCCCCCGCTCTACTAGCCGCCCTCTGACCCTGCTGACAGATCCGTATCCTCGGGGACGGGTGACTGCGGCGGATGCCCAAGGTGGTGGTCAGTCTCGATGGCGCTCTGCTGGACGCTTCTGCCAACGGCTTCGCTTTCGCTGTCAGTACGCTAGGCTAATTTGTGACAAATGGTTATGTTTTCTGACATAATTACTGTATTTTAGGTAGGTTTCGAACCGATTTTGGCTTTGTCACGCCCCAAAATGGGGTGATGAAGCTATGGAGCTAAGTATGACATGGTCACGACTGGTCGGACTGGATATGCTTGAAGCTAGTGTCGAAGCTATACGGTAGCAGTTATCTATATCAATATTAAAATCCACTGGAGTCGGTGCATCAATCGGTGCATCAGTCTTCACATCGACAGTAGCTTCGAATTCTGCATCCGGAAGGTCCTCCGAGTCACCCTTCTCTGCCAGTTTTGTGCGACCCCTGACTTCGGCTTTGTAGAGCGGGAGGTTGTGGCAATCGGCTGTTCCTCTATCTCCTCCCCATCCTCTTTTGCACTGGCACTTGGTCTCGCTCTCGCCTTGCCTTGTCCTCGCTTTCCTGACACACGGGGTTTTCTCGAGCTGACCAGCAGATATAGGGCCCTCGTCCTGGTCCACATCAAAGAACTCATTACACGCCATCGACCGGTCGCTTCTTCGCTCTCCTGCGATTGCAGTCCCCCGCTCCTCACCAATCTCCTCCTGTTTTCTTTCTTCATCAGCAAGCCAACCTTCCAGGTCATGCGGTATTTCCTGCATGGCGACACTTGGTGCACCCTGCAAATACCGCAGCTTATTCCGAATGCTAATGGTGACTCGTTGCAACGACACAGGGGAATTTTGCATAAGAATAACTTAGTGATGGCGGTAAAAAAATTACAATAGAAGGATATGTCTACCAAGCCACGATCCTACATACTACGCAAAACCATCTAACACTTCCCAGTTATGCAATGACAAGCACCCTAGTACTCCGAAAGTGAGTTCATCTCAATTACATGTCCCGTGACGACTCGGATTCCACGCTGGTGTTCGACTTCCACAGTGGAGTCCGTGTTTGTGAAATGAGATTGCTCCATATTTATGAGGAGGCGGTTGGCAGTTATTGGAGGTATCGTTACTGTCCAGCTTGTTCCTAGTACGAAGAACTCAGGAGGTGCAAATTGGAATGTAAATGTGATGAGCAGGTAGTTCAAGAAATTGCTAGGTATGTGTGATTATTTTCCGCTACAAATGTGAATATTTCGAGGCTCACCATGCAAAGTATATAAAAGAGTCTCGTGCCAAAATCTTCATCAACTGAGCACCAGACCAATTTTTATTTGGAACACGGCGATAGTACTGCAGAGATTTGAAGCCAGCAAGTACCATGATGATGAAGTCAAAGGCCATGAATGGACTCCTACAATGTCAAATGAGTAATTCGGCAATGAAAGTACATGCACTATTTTTCACCAGAATGGAAAGAACCAGGGCGGAGTGGGCGATATGCATATGCCGAAGATTATGTATGCACGTGCTAGATGAAGGTATTAGTTGGAGCTAAGTGTATCTAGACTGCCCACACTTTGAGCGTACACGGTCATTGCAATTGCGAATCCCATCACAACACCAAAGACGCAGATAAATAATGCCACCAGGGGAATCACGATCACTCTTTCTGTGTAATCAGATCAGCCCAATGGAGCAATTCTCTGCACATGAACATACTATAGTTATAAAGAGCAAACAAACGTCGAAGAAGAATGACTTTCGAAGAAGGGGTAAGTCCTGTGATGCAAAACATGAGAGAGGTAGTACCGACTTTCGATGTTCGAAACAAGGACAACCCCTATGGTTGCTTCAGCATGCAGTCTGGTAGCTGTGCATATTGCTCACCAACGATCGTATAACCCATGAATGCATGACCTATAAGTAAGGGTTAAGTTGGTGAACAGATATACCGGCAAAGGGATGTACATCTGGTGTTCACGAGTAAGATTAATATCTAATACAGTAATATAAGGGACCCTACATGGGTAAGGACGGATCTGTGTTAGCATCAACTGCAACAAAAGAAGTAGTCAATCAACCAATCAAGATACATGACAGACGACTGACACCAAGTAGAGAGAACGGCTACAGCAAGTGCAAAATATCGATTCTAAAAAGCAAAGGTTTTATATAAGACACCTGATCCAAATTGTATGACTTACGATGAAGAATAAAATCCTTGATGTTGTCCACTTTGTTCCCTAACATCAAGTAGCTGTGTTACGACTCGGATTAGAAGGATATATGATATCACACCTACCCATAGAATGGCAACCTGGCGGAGGATATTAAGTCTTAGCCTTGTTTTTGAAAATAAAACCAGTACCTCGTGATGGAATGTAAGAACTTGACAAGGTAACAGATTGATGAGCTGTTGCAAATCAAAGAGTGTATGCGCACCAAAGTCCCATATGTATATCGTAGTAGCGGGGACTGAACAAACAGAAATGAACGTTAACATTCGAACACCATCTCTTATTACACTACTAGTAGTTCTCACCTCCAAGGTTACGGACAATGGTCACGTATGTCTCGTATTGTTGAAGCTGCTGAAGCTCCGCAGCGATACTCGAACTGTTCATGATGAGGAATGTAGGAGTGGGCTACAGAATCACGCATCGAGCTGACCACATTATCTGTCTTTATGCCGGGTTCCTCTGGCTGTACATGACGTGTGATCTGAGTGCGATGAGCACAAGGCCTTCAGCCTATGATATTTTCCCGAAGTCAGAGAATCAACTTATGCATTGAATACGTCCGTAGTACATCAGATGACCCTTGGGCCATTGATGAAACCTGTGTTCTCATATCGCGCAATCAGTGTGGAATCAAGATGATCAATTGCAGGTAGTACTGGTGATGGTGATGGAGGAACAACAGGAAGTATAATTTTTTTGTGTAGGGGAATACTCCCATTCGATATCGCAGGGATCTTTGAGTGATTGAGCAGCCATCTCCGCCATTTACCCTGCTGCCTGGACCGAGCTACATCAACTCACATTCCCGCATACAGCTTTTGTATTCTTAGATTCGCTCCTGAGGGGATGCAGAGCATGCGGAAAAGGCTCTGGATGAGATCGCTCTGTCGTGCCTTATCCAGATTCCACATCGCATCCCTGAAACCCTACAATAAGCGCAGTTAATAGCTATTTAAATTTCATATAGTGAACCGGTTGACTCCGACTCAAATGCAAATGTGATTCAACTCTAAGATCTAAACAAGCATACGACAACCCATACAACTTGCCACAAGTCCCCGCCACCCATCCTACTTAGCAGTATCCAAAACACCGATGCCACCAGGATTTATTGTGCATGGGAGGTGCACTACGAATATTTTCGCATCCCGACCTGATGACAGATGGCCGGACTTGCGAGGAGAAAAGCGGCGCTTTGGATTAGGCGTTGAGGGGTGTGCGTTAGCAGCTCGGATGGCACAGGCGAGTTATCTATTTGGCGGCATTTACCATTGATATTGTTCATCTTTGACCTTTCTGGAATGTAACATTGTTAAGAGACCTTCGACGAGCTATTACGCGCGGTGGGTCGGACCAGCGAGGCAGAGGCACTGCGGATGATCATTGAAATTTGAGACTGCAGGCTTCTTCGATGATTGCATCGTGCTTAGGCCTGTGTCAGATCGATGAAACATATGATTTCACTTATTTCGAAATTCCTTAACTAATGCGATTGTAGCAAGAACATTCAAGAGGGAACATCGGAACGAAGTTACCGAAATCATAAACGATTCTTCGATCTTTTGCGGTGGTCAAACATTCCGCGCGTGGGACTGCTGTGCAGTTTCATGACCAACATCCACTTTCATTCAACCGATGACACTGGATTGACTTCCTCTTTCTTCATGCGAAATTACTTACTTCAGTCAATCAATGCAGGAACGAATATCATCCCCATGGTGCTCATTTCGACACAAAGATACTGGATTGTTCGAAGTCCTACTGCTTCATTTGGATTTGTGACACGACAAAGTGAGCACGGCTGTCCTGCTTTCCATACGACTCCGGTCAGCCAGAAATGCCGTGGGTGGACTGACGTTCATTATATCTTGTCTTGGCCGTATCGTAATAATTTGGAATTGAGGTTCCTCCACGGTGGCCCACCGCTTCGAGGTCTACATACATAGCGGTTTACCTGGGGAAATTTTGCCGGATGAGCGCGCGACAATCTCGTGGACGTCTACAAGTGCCTGTGAATATTTCGTCGACCACGATCGTGGTCCAAGAGTGACGCAACGGCGACAGAAGAGTGAAGATCGAGCGCATCAACAATTTTCTGAGTGTATCAGAAAGCTCGTACTACATATCTCGTCCTAACACAGAATGCCAGGAGCAGTGGATACGCAACGACCATTTCCGAATCATACTAGTATGGGCGCAAAGGAACAAAAAGAGCTCCATGAACGGATGTCACAAGTGTCAGACAAGGGGAAGGTCAGAATAGTACTACATAGAGGAGGTTTGGAGCAAGTTTGGAGGACTCGGAGGCAATTCATTTACTTACACAGCCACGCCGGGAGCACGCCATGGTTCAAAACAAATTGTGTAGTTCCCCCCGGCGGTAGTCCGTTGTTTTACGCTGTGGTCCTTGGAATATGGTTTTAGCCACTCTCCGAGGCTTTGTAGGGCTTTGTAGAGGGAGAGGCTGTCACGATGGCAACCGGCTATTCCTCTATCTCCTCCCCATCCTCTTTTGCACTGGCACCCGGTCTCGCTCTTGCCTTTCATACAGGGGAGTGTTGCATAGGAATAACCTAGGCCATGCAGTAATGGCGACAAAAATGTACAACAGAAGGATCTGTCTACCGCAAAGCCACGATCCTATATTCTACGCAAAACCATTTAATACTTCCCAGTTATGCAATGACAAGCACCCTAGTACTCCGAAAGTGAGTTCATCTCAATTGCACGTCCCGTGACGACTCGGATTCCATACTGGTGTTCGACTTCTATAGTGGAGTCTTCGTTTCTGAAACGGGATTGTTCCATATTTATGAGGAGGCGGTTGGCAGCTATTGGAGGTATCGTGATTGTCCAGCTTGTTCCTAGTGTCAAGAACTCAGGAGGTGCAAGCATATATATAAACGTCATGAGCAGGTAGTTCAAGAAATTGCTGGGTGCGTATTAATCATTTTCTGCATACGAATATGAATATTTCGAGACTCACCATGCAAAGTAGACAAAAGAGTCCCGTGCTAAAATCTTCACCAACTGAGCACCAGACCAATTTTTGTTGGGAGCACGGCGATAGTACTGCACAGATTTGAAGCCAGCAAGTACCATGATGATGAAGTCAAAGACCATAAGCGGACTCCTATATTGACAAATGAGTGACTCTGCCAATGAAAGGACACACGCGCTATCTTTCACCAGAATGGAATGAACCAGGTTGGAAGGGGTCCTAGTACGCATATGCCGAAGAGTATGTATACATGTGCTAGATGAAGGTATTAGTTTTGGCTAGGAGTAGGTGTATCGAGACTGCACACACTTCGAGCGTATACGCTCATTGTAATTCCTAGTCCTATCATAGCACCAAAGACACCGATATATAATGCCACCAGGGGGATCACGATCACTCTTTCTGCGTAATCAGATCAGCCAAAGGGAGCAGCTCTCTGCATATGAACATACTGAAGTTATAAAGAGCAAACAAACGTCGAAGGAGAATGACTATCGAGGAAAGGGTAAGTCCTGCGATGCAAAACATGAGAGGGTAGTACTGACTTTCGATGTTCGAAACAACGAGAACTCCTATAGCTGCTTCAGCATGCAGTCTGGTAACGGTGCATATTGCTCACCAACAAGCCCATAACTCGCGAATGCACGGCCTATAAATAAGGGTTAAGTTGATGAACAGGCATGCTGGCAAAGGGATGTACATCTGGTATTCATGAGTAAGATTAACGTCTGATACAGTAATATTAGGGACCCTACATGAGTAAGGACGGATCTCTGTTAGCATCAACTGTAACAAAAGTAGTCAATCAACCAATCAAGATACATGACAGACGACTGACACCAAGTAGAGAGAACGACTACAGCAAGTGCAAAATATCGATTCTGAGAAGCAAAGATTTTATATACGACACCTGACTTAAATTGTATGACTTACGATGAAGAATAAAATCCTTGATGTTGTCCACTTTGTTCCCTAACATCAAGTAGCTGTGTTACGACTCGGATTAGAAGGATATATGATATCACACCTACCCATAGAATGGCAACCTGGCGGAGAATATTAAGTCTTAGCCTTGTTTCTGAAAATAAAACCAGTACCTCGTGATGGAATGTAAGAACTTGACAAAGTGACAGATTGATGAGCTGTTGCAAATCAAAGAGTGTATGCGCACCAAAGTCCCATATGTATAACGTAGAAGCGGAGACTGAACAAACAGAAATGAACGTTAACATTCGAACACCATCTCTTATTGCACTCCTCGTAGTTCTCACCTCCAAGGTCACGGGCAATGGTCGCGTATGTCACGTATTGTTGAAACTGCTGAAGCTCCGCAGCGATACTCGAACTGTTCATGATGAAGAATGTAGGAGTGGGCTACAGAATGCATCGAGCTGACCACATTACCTGTCTTTATGCCGGATTTCTCTAGCTATACGTGGCGTGTGATCTGAGTGCGATGAGCGCAAGGCCGAATTCAGCCTATGATATTTCGACGAAGCCAGAGAATCAACTTATGCGTTCAATACGTCCGTAGTACATTAGATGACCCTTGGGCCATTAATGAAACCTGTGTTCTCATATCGCGCAGTCAGTGCGGAATCAAGATGATCGATTGCAGGTGGTAGTACTGGTACTGATGATGGTGGTGGAGGAACAACAGGAAGTATAGTAGAAGGAGTTTTTTATGTAGGGGAATACTCCCATTTGATATCGCAGGGATCTTTGAGTGATCCATCTGCATGGACTGCCGTACACTGATCATCCATAGTTCAGATGTTGGGTGACTTTTCTGCCGGGTGTATTAGCTGGCAGAGGGTCGGACTTGCGAGGAGAAAAGCGGCGCTTTGGATTACAGCTGTTTGCAAAACTAATATCAATCGCAAAATTTCGTCACTTCCTTGACTAAAAAGGAAATCGATATAACAACACGTCCTGGACGCTCATAGGCGCTGAGACAGCTTTGAATTTGACTTTCTCTATCACCTATACACTATGGTCAACCGAAGAATCAGCAACGATATCAAAGAATGTGCCATTCGACTCTGGGATAATGGATGGGAGTTGGAAGATATAAGCGAAGTACTTGGTATTAGTGGGAGGAGCTGCTACCGCTGGCGACGGATATTCGAGGAGTTCGGTGCTGCCACGAGGCCTCCATCTCCACTCACCGGCCGTACTCGAACAATTACACGTGCACTGTTGACTGCAGTTGAAGATATCTTTGCTGTAGATTCCGATCTCTTCCTTGACGAGGTCTGCACATGGCTTGCAGTCGGGCACGATATAATTATCAGTACTTCCACCCTATCGCGCAACCTCAAAGAAGCTGGTCTTACACGCAAGATCCTTCGAAAACTTGCTTCCGAACATGATGAGGCCCGACGAGAGGAATTCAGAGCAAGTCTTCGCAACAATTTCATCGGAGATAGCTCAGAATTCGTCGTCATTGATGAAACCAGCCAGAACGACCAGACATATGCACGGCACTATGGACGAGCACCAACGGGATATTACGCACAACTCACGGACGTCCTTGTTCGGGGTGATTGGTACTCTTTGTGTGCCGCTATGACCGTGCAAGGCTACATTGCAGCCCAGGTGGTTGAAGGCTCTTTCGATTCACAGGAATTCCACGATTTCATTGACGAATATGTAGTAACTATGTCTCTTTTCTGTGTCTGTTGAGTTGAGACTCGGAAACTCCAGTGGTTCATCGTCAGCGCTCTCGTCAATGGGCTCGGCTGCCATGTTGCATGATCTTGCTGGGATCTTGATTGTGTGTTTTTTCCGAACCGGGGCGAGTTTCGGTCTCTTTGCCATGGTAAACAGGCTGGTATGACACGTAGTAAATGTAGTAATAAGGGCTAAAAGCGCGTTAAAAATGTGTACAAGTTGCAGGAAGCCTACTACGAGCATCCAGGACGCGTTGTTATATCGATTTCCTTTTTAGTCAAGGAAGTGACGAAAATTTTGCGATTGACATTAGTTTTGCAAACAGCTGTAAGCGTTGAACGTTGAGGGGTGTGCATTAGCAACTCGGACGGCACAGGCGAGTTACCTATTTGGCGACATTTATCATTGATATTGTTCAAACGTTCATCTTTGACCTTTCTGGAATGTAACATTGTTAAAAGACCTTCGACGAGCTATTACGCGCGGTGGATCGGACCAGCGAGGCAGAGACACGCGGATGATCATTGAAATTTGAGACTGCAGGCTTCTTCGATGATTATATCGTGCTTAGGCCTGTGGCAGATCGATGAAATATATGATTTCACTGATTTCGAAACTCCTCGACTAATGCAATTGTAGCAAGAACATCTCGAGAAGGGACATCGGAACGAAGTTGCCAAAATCACAAACGGTTCTTCGATCTCTCGCGGTGGTCAAACATTCCGCGCGTGGGACTGCTGTGCAGTTTCACGACCAACATCCACTTTCATTCAACTGATGACGCTGGATTGACTTCATTACTTACTTCGGTCGATTGCAAGGCAGGAACGGATATCATCCCCATGATGTTCATTTCGGCACAAAGATGCCGGATTGTTCGAAGTCCTACTGCTTCATTTGGATTTGTGATACGACAAAGTGAGCACGGCTGTCCTGCTTCCATACGACTCCGGTCAGCCAGAAATGCCGTGGGTGGACTGACGTTCATTATATCTTGTCTTGGCTGTATCATGATAATTTATAATTGAGGTTCCTTCACGGTGGCCCGCCGCTTCGAGGTCTACATACATAGCGGTTTACCTGGGGAAATTTTGCCAGATGAGCGAGCGACAATCTCGTGGACGTCTACAAGTGCCTGCGAATATTTCGTCGACCACGATCGTGGTCCAAGAGTGACACAACGGCGACAGAAGAGTGAAGGTCGAGAGCATCAACAATTTTCTGAGTGTCAGAAAGCTCGTACTACATATCTCGTCCTAACACAGAATGCCAGGAGCAGTGGGTACGCAACGACCATTTCCGAATCATACTAGTATGGGCGCAAAGGAACAAAAAGAACTCCATGAACGGATGTCACAAGTGTCAGACAAGGGGAAGGTCAGAATAGTACTAGAGGAAGTTTGAAGCAAGTTTGGAGGACTCGGAGGTAATTCATTTAGTTACACAGCCACGCCGGGAGCACGCCATGGTTCAAAACAAATTGTGTAGTTGAAATGCTATGCATACTTGAAGAACGGTGGACTTCACTCTTGAAGGAAGACATGTATCGTTACATACTATCAGGCTAGAGTTGCATCTGTGCTTGAAAATGCAGCATTCTCTCTTCAAATCACCCTCAAGAGTCAGCGTCCGACGTGAGTCGTCTCCTCTGCTCAAGACAAGCGTTTCGATCTTGGAATTAACTATGTGAGCTTGGCAGCACTGATATCATCCAACATCGACACCTCAAGCGAACCCTTCATATCCATGGACGAGAGCTCTATGTCCGGGTGGTGTGATACTCTGAGCTGTATGTTGTCGTGGTGTACTCTGAACATCATGTCAAATAGATGTCAAAGGATGGACGAGCAAGACAGACCTCAATGTGTCTCTCCCTTGCTCGGTGTGTGCCGAGTTATACATGTTGATGAGGAGACGGTTCGCCGATATAGGTGGGATAACTGTGATCGTGATTGCGCCGAGTTGAAAATACTCAGAAGGACCGAATTTGCCCAGCAAGGTGCTGAACAGGTATACCAAAAAGTTACTGCAAATAACAAAGCATTGCTTTGATCAGAATCGATCCGCTGTGTTGCATGCACTCTTACCAGAGGAAATAAAGAATCGAGTCCCGCGCGAAGGTACGCATAAGATGCGCACCAGACCAGGTCTTGTCTGGCACCTTGAAATAATGCTGAAGGGATTTGTAGCCTGCCAATACGACAAGAACAAAGTCTAGGCCCATCATTGGTATCCTGAAGAGGAGAGTGAGGAGGATCGTGATGATAGTCCACGAAAGTAAATACCAAAAGAGATACAGCCAATCCACAGACCCAAGTATACAGCATGCTCCAAATATCTGTGCTTCGCGGTCTAAATTTCGGTCAGCGTACATACTTAATATCATTGACGAAGCTGACCCTTCTCATACATGTATACGATCACTGCCATCACCATCATGATGGTGAAGATCGCGATGAACAGCGCTGACACAGGAACGACAATTCTTTTGTCTGGATATCATTCAAGTACCAACCGAAAGTGTTTGTATTGCCACGCACCATATCGGTACAACGCATACAATCGGTGTTGGAGAATCACTTATAAGACTTTGATGGGTACACGAGACGTTGGATGGCACAAAAAGCTCACTTTCGATGTTCGCTACCAGCAACAATGCTGAGGCGTATCAGACTGGAGCAGACTGGAGCCTATAGATGAGCACGCTACATACCAACGACGCCAAAGAAGGCATTTACAGAACCTGATGTTCAATGAGGGAGAGATAGGGGTTACGAGTTCTTGAGCTTACATCTGTTCGGAATGAGCGGAAGCAAGAGATAACGATAGGATAACGCACATAGCCTCCGTTGGTGTGACATCGAACGTCACTGTGATCGGTAATCAGTATCGATACACGACTACACCAAACTCCGTGCACAACTCACAGAATGTCATTAGGATAGCTGCTCCAAGCGCGAAGTATCGATTCTGAGAAGCATCAAGCAGATGCCCGATCAATATGCACTCATTCTCACCATGAAAAATAGAACTTTTGTAAGCGTCCATCTGGTATTCTGCAAGAGGTCCTCATCACTCGCTAGCCAAGACGTATACTCAACCAGACGCACCCATAATCTAAGCTGTTACCACTGAATTTCTGCAATAGGTATAGTCCAATGAATAAGCTTACTTCGTGAGGAAAAGTTAGGACTGGTGTTCTTGTCAATGGCGCCCGAATTAAAGCACAAAGAGGACCCACTCACTCAGATCCCATGTAAAGAGCGTCAAACCAGCAACTACATGACATCCGAATAATTTGTGAGTATTTTAGTTTCAAGGAACTGTTCAATTGTTAAAGGGGCTCACGGCTGATGTATTTGATATTCGGGGCTGCTAGGAGATATAGCTCTAAACCTTGAATTTCCTCTGGAGTAATAGAGGTTGTTGTCGACATCGGGGGTGGGTGGACAGCCTATCACTAGAGCAAAGAGCGAGTGGGGCCCGAAGGTTAAACCAGGTATCAAATAGCGGTACACCTTGATCCATTCCTATTTATTACTCAGATAACAGCTTCACAAATGAACGCACCGATGCGGCCTTGACGATTAATTAAGATCACAACCTCATCATTCCTTGCTTCATAATACATTCGTCGCAGATACGTGGGCATTATCCCGATCTTTGCAGATAAATAAGCGGGCACCGACCTAGTATATCTATGTCAGAGTGTGTGTCTCAGGTTTGCGATGGTAATGTGAACCAACCTTGCACAAGCCCAATGGCAATGGTTGTTGCAGAGGCTGCAGCAAACTGCAGCAAACGCGGCTCAAGCTCGTAATAAATAAAGAAGGAACGACTGTCTTCCTTCTATTGAGAGACTAGCTCAAACTCTACCGTATAGGTTACATCATCGGCAGCTTTGTCACTTCATTTATGTAAATCAAAATGTGATTGGAATCTTCGAAATTGTAAGTACAGTATGATCAGCGTGAGTTATGTATAAAACTCACCTGACAACCATGAGGTGATGTTTTAAAACTTCGGCAGTCACTAGTCACTGGCTGAACCTCGTTCTAAACCTTATTGTTCCCGGTTCGACTCCGGATGTCACAAGCGTCAGACAAGGGGAAGGCCAGAATAGTACTAGAGTCTAGAGGAGGTAATTCATTTAAGTAGTAACAGATACACAGCCACGAGATACCATGATCCGGACTGCTAAGCAGCTCAAAACAAATTGTTGGCCAAGTTAAAATGTGACCAAAGTTGAGGTTGTCGTGCATACTTGAAGAATGATAGACTCTTGAAAGAAGATATGTGCTGTTACCTCTCGGGCTAGAATTGCGTCTGTGCTTGAAAATCCTGCATTCCCTCCTCCAATCACCCTCAGCGCGCGTCCGACGTAAATCGTCTCCTCTGCTCGAGACAAATGTTTCGATCTTTGGAATCAGTATGTGAGCTAGGCAGTAAGTTATTATGGTGCCGATTTGGCAATATTAATACAAGATATAGGAAGGCATCGCTGGGCCGGGGGGAGGGGGGGGGCGAAGAAAACCTAGTCACAAACTCTTCATGGGTCAGACGACTCAATTGCAATATCGACCTTAGGTCCAGACTTAAGGTCTGCAGAAGATTGTCTCTTCCGCTTCGTCGGGCTTCTCGGGGGTTTTTGTCCTGGCACTTGGACACAGCCCTTCAGTACTCAAAGTGCATGAGTCGCACTTCGGCCCCACAGGGACGCAGATGGTCTGTTTAGCAAAAGAGGTTCCAATTAGCACGAGACTCCAGTGGGTGAGACGCAAACCCACCTGACCAAAGCCGACGAGCGTGTGGTTGATTTCGCGATGCAATTCGATGGGTAACCACGACTGAAGATTCAACCTAGTTTCTTCAGGCTTCTTGGTGGGTCGTTGATGCCACCCCAGCCTGTTAGTAATACGGTGAACATGCACATCCACGCCAATACCGACATTGCTGCAAGTGCGTTAGCGAGTTCATCAAAGGCGTAGAAAAATCACTAGATACAGATTCCAAGCGACGTGAAGCGTAAGAAACGCCATTTTGGGTCCGACTCCTGTTAGTGAACATAGCTCATCCACCGTCTTGGGTACGTCTGAATCGAAGTCATCCCGTAACCGTAAAGCCGCCTTCTTGATATACCTGGGATAGAAAACGTGAATATCACCCTTCTATGGAAGGAAAATAAACGGACCCAGTTTTTCCGTCGCCAGAAGCCAACTTTCGCTATTGCATCTGAGATTGTAGCATCATCGGCAGATATGATGGCCGCGACGGATAGCGTGCCTCCTATGGCAGCTCGCAACTTCTTAACAGCTGCGTCTGTGACTTCGTCTTTCGTTTGGGAAGATAACATCAGAGACACTAGTGTAGAAAACCGTCGGTTCTGCCATAAAAATAAGACCGTCGTCGGATGAGAATGCATGGATTTTAGAAATATCAACCTTTGGATCTTCCTCATTATGCTGGGCTCGGTCACACCCCATCGTGTCTACAGGAGCGACAGTTTGTGCGCGCATTGCTTTGATCGCATCATACACCTCCTTCCAGCGTGGTGGAGCAGGATGTGGGGTTTCCAGAGACTGTTGTACTGGTTTATTTTTCTTGGAGGACTTGGACTTGACTGGCAAGCTCGTGTCTTCTTCGGATACCGTCTCTTCTAGCTTTAAAGTTCGCGACGTCTTCCGTAAGCTCGTGGAGGATGTTCCAGGATCTGAGATATCTGTGAATTTGGATTCGTCGACCTCGAGCTTGATACGCTTCGACGGCTTTAGACTGGAAGACCGTGACGTTGACGGCTGATCGGTTTCATACAAAGTGACTGCGCTATGATGTGGGCTTGCACGCGCCGAGAGTCTGGTCATAATAGTCCTTGACACCTGTCGAGGTGGCGAAGACATTGCAACTTGAACAATGTCACCTGCCTAGGCTGGTAGTAATCGGTTGCATGCATGAAAGCTGGATCTTCTACTACTCCCCGTGACATTCTCCAAATAAGGCAGTCACACGCAGTAATTGACCTCTTCCGAGTCGGTTGTTCCTCGGAGCTTGAGTGTGACAGACAGTCACTATGGGTCACATTCATATTTCCCCCTTGGCACGAGCTTGACGCAACGCATACGCGAGCTGCTCGTTGAATTTGGACGATGGCGAAAGGCTCAAAGTTGCGGATCGCGTTTATTCACCCAGACTTGGGAATCGGTGTGTATGTCATGGTGAATTTGAATATAGCGTCCAACTCACCATATGACACGTAGGAGGAGCTGAAAGGCTGGTTGTAGATGCTGCGCTGGGTTTACAATCACTGGGTCACTCCGTGGATATATACACCTCTCACCACGACCCGAACCACTGTTTTGACGAGACAAGAGACGGTACGCCAGGAAATATTAGTCACTCGCTGCGTCACCGTTATATAGCCTCTCCCTCACAGGAAGACTGCGTGTCCATCATGTAATTCCACCGCTACCTCGATCCATACAGGGAAAGCTTCATATAATGTTTGCACATGCAAGGCAGCTGCACCTCACAATGCACCTCATGCGCACGTCAGCGCATCAATATGACGTCTTCTTCGTCGATCAACTCTCGACTTGTATACCGTTCCTTCGAATGTTCTGTGGAAAGCGCGTCGTTTTTTACTGCCATTTTCCCGACAAGTTGCTCGCAAACGGGGCCTTTGTAGAAGGCCGGCGGAAGAAGAATGTCAGTATCCTGAAATCCATATACCGCTTCCCAATGGATTGGCTAGAGGAGCTTACTACGAGTATGTGTACCATCACTCATCCAGAATCCACACTTACCGGAGGTGTAGGACAGGCTGACATTATCCTCGCCAACTCGAATTTTACTGCCCGAGTGACCAAATCGCACTTCGCTTCCCTGAAACACCAACTGAAAGTCGTATATCCTGGAATTAATATTGCATCCTATATTTCACCGATCGACTCATCAGATCCCGATATCGTTCAGGTCGCATCGTCAGTTCTTTTCTACATTCATTAATGCCTGAATTAACTCATCTTCTCTGTGGAGACATCGGCGAACATTGTTGTCTCTCAGCCGGTTTGAGATGAAGAAGAATGCTGCGTTGGCAATAGAGGCTTATGCCATACTGCGGAACAAGGTTCCGGCTATACCAGACACGAGGCTGGTTCTTGCTGGTCGGTGGGGTTCAATTTATACAAGCTCGTCACTGACCATCTTCCTGACAGGTGGTTATGATCCCCGTCTAGAGGATAACATACGAACGTTGAAATCTCTCGTTGAACTTGCTCAATCCAGTGGTCTCACTTACAACGTCGTTGCCCCCGTTGCAATCCCCGCGTGGCAGTACCGTCGTTCCCTAAGACAACCTCGAATCAGCCAGATATATTATTCCTCTTAACTTTACCACCGCCCAGCGTTCAGGTTTACTCCAGGCTCAATCTACAGTCGCTCTATTATATACCCCAGCAAACGAGCACTTCGGAATTGGGCCAGTGGAAGGAATGATATGTGGCCTACCAATACTCGCCTGCGACAGCGGTGGCCCTACAGAGAGTATTGTTGACCAGCCGGCAGATCAGAGGACCGGGTGGCTCTATCGGTCCTCAGCCATCGGTATGGGCTCAAGCATTGGAAGAAATCTGTAATCTCTCAGATACAGATAGGAAAGCGCTCTCGCAGAGAGCTCGGGACCGTGCCCAGAGGATGTTCGGAATGGAGGCGATGGCGAAGTCACTGGAGGAAGTGTTGCAAGAAGCGGTATCTATGGGGCCAGTGTCAAGAACGGGGATAGTGGCTCGTGATGTTTGCAATTCTGGGGGTTGTTGGTGGCCTTTTCGGTATGGATCGTTTTCGGGGTAGCTCTTTGATTGCGAATGGACAGGATCTTTTTTTTGCAAGTTTCAATAGGTCAGGATGTTATCAGGAGTTGCAAGCCAGGCAGTTTTCCGCCATTTCGACCCAGTTGAACTCCACGGGAAAGAATACACTGCATTCCATTGTGACATTCTTAGCATCGCTCAGGTTCAATGGCGTCGCATAAAACTCTGAAGAGTCATTGCTTGAGCACTCATCCGATGCCACCTGTTTGTGCCGTGTCAACATCTTTCCCGTCCACCTTTCACCTTACGAAGCCGCTATAATTTATCACAGCACTGTCTATATCATCCTCAGAGGCTGTGCTGGGACCTAGGTTCTTGCAACTGCAATCGGAGTCAAGGACGCAGAGGAGTGATGAAAACGTTTAAGAGCGACGATGACAATATCAGTGCATTGTGGGAAACATATCGATGGCTACGGGGAATCAGGGTAACCTGTAGTGACCAAGGTAGATGAGGATGACTGAGACAACAAGAGAAACATTAATCTATTCAAAGACGAGCAACCCCAACCAACTAGGAGGAATAGTGTATATGGTCATTAGGTAGATCAGATGATGTGTATGCAGTCAACAAATCGTCAGATCTTGAAGCTTGAAGTGGGATCCGAAGGAAGATGGTCGAAAAAGTTCGGGTACGTACGTTGTTGTTGACTCACCCATTATATTAGGGAATTACTGGATCACAGACAGCTGCTTACTTGGAAGTCCGGATTTTACTGTCGCTAGCCATAGGAAAGGATGCGGCTGGTCAAATTGCCCAAGCTCGATGTGAACTTCAAGTAATTAAATACATGGCAGAATTCATCGATGCGTAAGTAGTACTTGGTGTTGTACTTATATCGAGAAAGGTAGCTTCAATTTCCCCTTTCGTCGCAAATCCCGATCCCGACCGGTCTGAAGCAAGTTTCTAGACCAAGCAAAGTTTACATGACTATACATAGGATGAGATAGCAGAGTACTTACCCACAAACAGTAACCTCCCCCACAACTGAGAGCAACCGCTCAATATCACTCTTCTTAACTTTGCGCAGCTGTGTGGACGTCTGAAAATCTACCACCGGCACGTGGAAAGATGAAACTGCCAGCGCCGCCAAAAGACCATCAATGTCCAGCTTTTTGAGTGGTCCTGCCGGAGTCAATTTCCGCAACATGGGAAGATGAAGTCGACTGAACATTTCGATGAACATCTGCCGACAGTAATCATCCGACAAGGAGAAGTGGAGTGGAATGGTCATCGATTTGAGGCAAGATTCGCTGCAATGCCAGGAAAAGTACCAGGCATTAACACTTTATCCACTAGGATGGTCTCCAGATGAGGGAAAAACACTAGAGTGGAGTATATGCAAGCCATGGAAGTGGTTGGGAGGTGGAGATAACGTAGACTTTTGCGAGCAGGGAGTATGACAGCTTTTTGATTTGGATATCATCAGGAAGGTAAGCATCGATGTATAGACGAGAAAGATTTGGTGCATTGAATCTGCTGAGATCTGACTCGTAACACTCAAAAGTTTCTCAACTGGGGTGTGTCGAAGTTATGGCTCCGGTCGTGCACAGATAACATAACAACCGTTTCCCAACGTTTGCTTTGAGAAAGGAGGATATCGAGAAGTCCAGAGTTTTCCTCTGATGGCAGTAGGCCAAATGTGTTTCCCTACGGTAGGGGAGCCGGTGTTCGTTGACAATGCGAAGGGTAAGGGGCCGACTACCAGAGCGTGCAAGCCAACACTGGAGGAGATCTGAAGGAATGGCTTCAATGGTTGAACTCGCCCGGGGAGCCCGACCTGAATACGCGACCAGACCCCTGTTGTTCGAATGCGCAACGACTCGCCAGAGGCGGCACACCCCTGGTGAGGACTAGGGGAGGGCTAGCGACATCGACCGAAATGGTGGCCTTTCCAAACGAGAATATGACTGGGACAGTCTGGTACATCGTTAACGACGAGCAAGAATACTTCTTGCAAAAGTTCCACTGGCAGCCGATGGATGTGGGGTTCTTTCACGTGTGAAGAAGAGAAGGACAATGCATGGATCCCGCGCAGGAGGATGTCCATGTACTTCTTGCCGAACGGTTTCATCGTCGGAAAGTAGAGGTGCCATTAGGAGAGAAATAGGCCTTGTTTGCAAGAGGTATGTAGACAGCGTCCACCTGGAAAAATCCAGACACGCTTCCGGGCCTACATGCAGCGCAAAGACTCAGTTAGCTAGTGCGGTTACGAGAGACTTGTCAGGAAACGGTCCACAAACCTATAAACTTTGCGTACTAGCTAGCGAAGTGACAAGATAGGAGAGTGAGAGTTGAATCCGCCACAGCGCGTGGCGGCGGAGTCTGGACTTTCATTGAAAACCAATTCAAGTTGCAACTTCATTTTGGTCCAGCGACTCATGATAATAGGGGCATCGAGTCACTGAGGCTTCCAACGGTAAAGAACACTAGTACGGCGCTGGAGGGAATCCTAAGATAACTGGTAAAACGAACTATGTGGGAGATCAGAAGCCATCTGTAGTACGTGCAATTGCTCCATCGTCCCGCCCAGTCATCGGCTGCCAATGTCAGCAAACATGATACGAGTTCGGTCAGTGCGACGCTGTCGAATAATCAGCTGTACTGTTTGTCCAGTAATCTGTCAGCCTCTTACATGGCCTCGTACGCAGCAGCATGCGTAGTGAAGCTGGGATGTCTAAAGGGCTGCAGATCAATGTGCAACCGCCAGCTCCGTCAAATCCCTCTCCCCCTTCCAGTATACGTGGACGCCTCTACATCATTTGGCATTGGTCTTCTTGCCGGTGACCGTTGGCTCGCTTGGCGTCTGCTGGATGGTTGGAAGTCGGAAGGCCGTGATATAAATTGGGCCGAGATGGTGGCTATTGACCTAGGCCTTCGGGCTTTAGTTCACTCTGGTCTCAGAAACACTCACATCCATTTCTTCTCCGACAACCAAGGTGTGGTTGGTGCACTCAACGCAGGCCGGTCTCGTAGCCTGGCTCAAAATGATATTCTTCGTCGTCTCTCGTCTTTCGCTCTCGATCATGATATTAGGGTGTCTGTTGAATGGGTACAATCAGCAGCTAATCTCTCAGATGAGGTATCTCGTGGCCTTTTTCCCCGTTCCACTCCACGTCTCGGCCACCCTCCCCATTGCCTACCTACCTCAAAAATTTTGTCCAGCTAGCATGATTCCACTTGTCTACCCCGCCTTTTTCCTTTTCTTGTTACCTACATCGTCTGAACCGTCCTTGTGCCCTTACTCGCAGTTCCGTTTGTCATTACTGTCATGTCATGTAAGCTGCCTTGTCGTGTTTGTGTAATACAATCGTTTGTCGTTGCAGCTGCATCCAATGTTGTTACTAACCCGGGTTATAACCAAATAAGTTATAACTGGTGCGTCCTGCCTGGAATTAACTGCGAAATAACTGGGGTTAGTGGGGTTAAATGGTAGTTACATAATTGCTTCAGGTAGCTAGTCGTCGATATCGAGCTCGACAGACTTCCCAGGTGCCAATGTCAGCAAACATGATGCGAGTTCGGCCAGTGCGACGCTGTCGAATAATCAGCTCTACTGTTTGTCCTGTAATCTGTCAGTATCGCTCCAATAACAAATAAAAGCGGCTAAGTGAATTTTTCAAATTCTGCTCTATCGATATGAAGATAGCTGTAAACACCGTCTTCCATCATGATCATGGGCTTAGGGCTAAGCAGCTTCGTGTCCTACTGCAACCAGATGACCCCCCAATGCCCAACTCGTCCTTGGCTTCAACCACCATCGAGCGAGCTTTCCACAGCCCTCATTGCTCAACCAATTTCCATCCATTCAATCTCAAGCAGCTCTTACGCCTGGTAGTTTGCATACATCCAACCTGATCGTCTTGCTGTCTAGCTCAGTACCGTCGAACAGACTTAACGACAGCCTGACACCACAACTTAGTATCCGCCCAAAACGTCCAAGTGACAGCTTAGAATTCGATCCTTTCGTACGTCGCCCCTCACGATAACCACTGCCCATGTGATTTCTAACTACGCTGTCGAAAACAGCTAGTACTTCCCGAGTTGTTCCAATCCTTGTCGACCTGTGTCAATGGATCAATGTTATTACTTCCATTTTTTTACTCCTCTCTCGCTCTCTGACCTCGTTGACAGTTCATAGTGATTATGAAGGAATTTGGCAGAAGTTATCCCAGGTCGCTGTTCAGGGTGCTGAATACGACTCCCGCGAACGCCAGCCTCATCCGAAATGTTTAGAAGGGACGCGGGTGGACCTGCTCAACCACATCTATGGATTATCAGACAACCGAGAGAAGAGTCAACTCATTTGGTTGCATGGCACGGCTGGCGTAGGAAAGTCTGCCGTTGCATTCACTGTCGCCGAAAGGATGAGAGGCTTGGAAGTGACAGAAGGGAGCAAGGAAAGGCGACTCGCGGGGACATTCTTTTTCTCGCGCAAGCACACGAAACGCCGCACGACTGGTTATTTCTTTGCGACACTTGCCTACCAGCTTGCCGCCAACTTTCCTAGCGTCCGGAAGGATGTGAACACAGCTATCATCGAGAATCCTGCGCTTCTAGACCCCGACAAGTCTCTTCGCAACCAGATGGAGGCGTTGTTTCTCAGACCTCTCCGGAAGCTTCGATTCAGGCTACGCGAATGTCCGCCTTTGGCATTCGCTGTTGACGCCCTCGATGAATGCACGTCAGAAAGCGAAATCGTTGATCTCATCTCCCTGCTCGGCGAAGCTCTTCGCCAACCAGATCTGTCCGTTACTCACATTCTTCTCACAAGTCGCTCGGAATCGCACATTTCTAAAGCCATGCAGAAGGAAGAGTTACGCCCACTTGTGTGCGAGATACCGGTGAAAACGTCTGGGGAGGGTGTTGCTACCATAATCTCGTTAGACGGTGCAGATGTTGATAACGACATCTATATTTTTCTGCAACATTCCTTCAGAGAGCTGCAAAGTCGCCATTCTAATTTCCCGCAGCCAACGAAGGATCAACTTGCGAGGCTTGCGAGCCGAGCAGGCAGACGTTTCATCGTGGCGTCCACGATGATGAAGTTTATCGATGACGGTTACAGTGATCCCCGCACTCGTCTTCAGCTCATGCTCGAGCTAACGAGCAAACTGCTACCAGGAACGGATGTGTACAAGTTGTATGACCGTATCCTCTCCACATGTGCTGATCCCGCGCGGGCATACTTTGCACTTGTCTGTTGTTGCTGCCCTGGCGGACCCTCTGCCAATCCCACAAATCTCAGAGCTTCTTGGTCCTGGTCAGGGAAGAGACGTTGAGACAACACTGGTGCAATTACGGTCTGTCATGGATATTCCTACCGACAGCACTTTCCCTGTTACTATCTATCACTTGTCCGTTCGCGAATACGTATCCGACCCCTCAAACTGCAGCCTCCTTGAAGTACAGCATATGACACCTCCCCACTCCCTGCTCGCACATGCCTCTTTACGCTTGGTTATGCAAGACATTCCAGAAAACATGGCCCTCCTGAATGCCCTCTCGGAGTTGAAGAGGCAGAGCCGAGCTATGCAACGCCACCAGTCCTCGGACTTGAAGCGCTCTTTAGCTTTCATTGTCCAGCCACTGGAGCCACTGCAAGTTCTTATAGCTCTGCTGTGGCTTCAGGGAGATCGCAATTCAAATTTACAACCCTGGCTATCGACACTGGATGGGCATGCATGGCTACAGACCCAAGAAGGGAAACACTGGCTGCGAACGCAGGGGGGGCAGGACTGGCAGAAGACAGAGAGTGGACGAGACTGGCTATTGAACTTCTCGTCGACCAACAACACACGACTGGAGCCCTTCAACACGCGACTAGAACCCTTCAACACGCGGGACCAGCTGTGGCACATGATGTCGCTGGACACCAACAGCAGGAGATATTTCTTCACCGGGAAAAACTCGCTGGAAATCCCCCATATGAGGACGAAACGGGTCTGGTTAGAGAAGCTGAACACCCCGACTGGGCGAGAGTGGCTGCTGACACCGGGCGGTCGTGGGTGGCTGCTGACCCAGGGTGGGCGACAGTGGCTGCAAACCCCGGACGGGAGAGAGTGGCTACAGACCGAGGGCGGGCCACAGTGGCTGCAGGCCCCGGGCGCACAACAGTGGCTACAGACCAAGGACGGAGGAGAGTGGCTGCAGACCCAGAGCAGGCGAGGGTGGCTACTGACCCAGGGTGGGGGAAAGTGGCTGCTGACCTCGAGCGGGAGAGAGTGGCTGCAGACCCCGGACGGGAGAGAGTGGCTACTGACCCAGGGCGGGGGAGAGTGGCTGCTGACCTCGAGCGGGGGGGAGTGGCTGCAGACCCCGGATGGGAGAGGGTGGCTACAGACCGATGGCCGGCCACAGTGGCTGCAGGCCCCGAGCGCGCAACAATGGCTACAGACCAAGGACGGAGGAGAGTGGCTGCAGACCCAGAGTGGGCGAGGGTGGCTACTGACTCAGGGTGGGGGAGAGTGACTGCTGACCTCGAGCGGGAGAGAGTGGCTGCTGACACCGAACGGGGTGGAACGGCTGCTGACCCAGGGTGGGCCAGAGTGGCTGCAGGTTCCGAGCGGGCTGCAGTGGCTGCAGACCGAGGGCGGGCGAGAGTGGCTACAGACCCAGAGCGGGCGAGAATGGCTCCAGATGCCCTATGGTCAAGCATGGCAGTCCACTCCTGCGGCATCTGTCTGGGTGACAATGGGAGAATTCTCGAGCACATTGGAAGCAGTCAACAGATTCAAAATTGTCCGAAAATTGCGTTCGCAGCCAGCTTTTCAAGCAATCCAGCAGTTCAAAAGCTTGCCGGACTTCTTGATGTTTCCGGTGTTCCTGGCCTTTAGGAACCTGCCAGATCATTTAACACAATATTGTTTCCCACCAGACATGGAAATCATCCACGCCATGAAGGCTTTTTCAAGTGTTGCAAATGGTGCACGGGTACTAAGTCTATCAGCTTCTGATGCTCTCAAATATGCTTGTCAAAATTGGGCCTTTCATCTATCGCGAGTTGCCAACCCATGGGGCGATACTCTCGACCAGATATTTATGGCTTTCTGGAATAATCATCTCCTCTCCTGGCTCGAAAGGCAGTGGTGTTTGAAGGGCTTGCGGTCTTGCCTCGTTGTTCTATATGAAGGGCAGAAACTTGCAAAGGTATTTGTATTCCCAATGAGTTTCGCGAGCCAGCACCTGACCTACGCATATAGGAACATCACTCACTCGAGAGTCCGGAGCTGTCAATTTTACACAAAATAGCAAGCCGTCTTTTTATCGCACGTTGATCTATTATCTCAGCTTTTCATTCCGACGACATTCAAATTTATAACTTATAGAATGAGAGCTCTACATGGAAGACAGGATCTACTCGTGACTCTTGTATGACAGACGTCGTTTCGTGGGGATAAAGTTCCGTTCGTGATCAGGCCTCAGTAGTACATGACATCGATGACAAGGTCGGAGGGACATCGAGATTAACTTCTGGTTCCAACCTTATGTAGATCATTCTGGTAGTACCTTTTCAATCCTACGTGTGAGATATGAATGTGCCAGTGGACGGCGAGAAGAGCTCGGTGTATATATTGGGGCAAGAGAGTCAGGGTGCAGTGCGCGTCAGTAGAGATGGAAGGCATCCGCGATCCAAGATCAGAAAGACTCTGGGACGCTGTTCCTCGGATCGCGGGCGAGGTGTTTCACATTATGAAAGAAATGCATTGCGCCCAACATAGAGACATAACTGGAACTTACAGTCACAGAGTAACTTCCCCACGGGATGACGCAAGATCACAAGACCGGAGCTGCATCTTCGTAGAGGTAGACAACTCTGGCAGAAGAGGGTAGAGCGAGACGGAGAACGTGGTATAGAAAAGGATGGTGACAGGATTTTATAGAACTGCAAGACTCTAAGATGGAGGAAGTGTGATTTGTCCGATGGGGAATTGGATTTTGAGCAACGAACCCGGTGGACAGACTCGGACAAATGAGATTTGGGCGCTTCGGCTGCACAGCCCATACTGTATATAGGCTGTGAACGCGAGGATAATGTATTTGAAACTCACCAAGAAAAAACCCCGAACTTGCAGTGGACTCAACTCTGAAAACGCACCTTGTCCCCTTGTGTCGTGGGTCGAGTCCTTCCGAGAACGATCTTTTCGTGAGTGGTGATTGTGTACTTTGATAGATGAAGCTTACGTTCGATAGTATGTCTTTCTGTCTGCTGGTCTTGCTAGTGTGAATGAAGGCGTTGCCAAATAGGTATCAACACGCGTGCGCTCTAAGATTGTGCCGTCATCGTTAAGAAGGAAGTCAGAGGCGAGAACTTTCGTCATTTCTCGAACAAGCATTTGAGAACCATTGCTGATGCACACCGCGTTCGCCGGAGGTTGAATCAGTCAAAGGACGAACTTTGCGATGCGCTCCGAGTTCATAGGTGTCCCTCGCAATGCTACGGCCTATTTGATGTTTTTAAATGTCTTCGAAAGGCACGCACTCGGTTTGATAACATGATGTCCATTCTCCGGCATAGGGCCGGAGGAGGTGCGACGTGATCGAGTAAGTGTTCTATGATTCGTCAGTGGCAGGCGGTAATGAATCCTCAACGTCAGGTTCGAGTGCGTGTGTGTGCTCACAACATTCCTAAGGGGTGTCTGGTGGAGGTTGGTCTGCTTCTTGTAGGCATTGGTCACACCAACGAGCATCAGAGAAAGAAACCTCCTCGTCGTAGACTCTAGTAAAGGTTTTGTCGTATTCCACGTCATTACACACTCACGGATGTCCAGAAACACAGATATTATCAATCGAAGCTGTGTTTCCTCAACGGAAGAACATTGCAATTGTCCTCATTAAGCAGCATGTGAGCTCGAACTTCCCATCGGTCACATCTTGGACCTTAATACGATGCATGCTTTCAGATAGCAGAGAAGACACGACCAATGGTGGACCGCTATCGGGAGAGATTCCCTACGTTATTCGAGATACTCTCTAAGAACCATCCATATGGTGAGCACTGAACATGCCTACGTACTCCATGCACTCGGGAGTCAGTAGTAAAGCTGCAAATCCAGACCTTCGAAAGATTCGGTACTGAAGCGCGTTCTGAAGCTTTTCGGCGAGTAGACATCATACACCTTCTCACGCGACTCGCACTGGGGTTCATGCATGCAGTGAACATCGCTATGTACCATATAATACAGATGTGCATGGCAAGCAACAGTCTGCTATGCCTAGATAATGGATGGGCCTCCCATACCTTCGAATTGGGTATCGGGGTGGCAAGTTCAGCGTTTTATACCGAAGTGAATCGCATGAACAAACACCCCACCGGATTCCGGGTTTCTGAGTTTGATGTTGAAAGGTTGGGGTCAGTGGAGGACAATAGGTTTCAACACGGAAGCACAACATTGAAATGACCTTATCTAGTGACAAAGATTGATAAGGATGGTAATATCGAAGACGTCGAGTTGAACCATGACCCCCCCAAAAGACAGAATGCTCAAAGACGTACCACGTCATGAGGAAAAGGAAGGGGGGTAGGAGGGAGAATGAGAAACCAGATGAAAGCAAGGTGAGCGCAAGGGAGGAACGAGAGAGAGAAAGATCGAGCGGAGTGCACGGAATGGATACGCAATGACAGAAGCTTGCATACGATGCACCAGCGGGAAAGCCGTCACATTCATATTATGACATTCCCCTAATGTGACTAAGACTTACTAAGTATAAGCACGAGCTTTGCTACTCGTAGGCATACTTACAAGAACACCGGCAATATATGCATACAGAACAGATATATACAGAAGTTACCAATTTATTACTATATCACATTTGTCCCCCCTTATCCACTCATAACAACATATTCCCCCGCCATTTACACAGAGACCTCCCATGATTCCAAGGATATCTTGTCCTCCAACACACTCAGTACGAAGTTTGGCAAGAGGGCGTACATCACTGGATCTATCTTCCGGTACCTCAGCAGTTGTTGAAATTCTGCTGCTTCTTGCAGCCAGGGAATAATACTGAAATCGTCGGGCGCTCGGCACCAGCTGATATCGTATAGATTGGGGAACACCGCAGATAGGATCCACGGGACAAGTGCCGCTCTCGAGAACTTCGAGTGTCCGACATGCAGCCTCTCGAGAGCTGTTTGTGTGGGCCAAAGCTCCCGTTCTCCATCGGATGCATCTTCGCCCTCCCTGCGATAGGGGAGTGTCGGCCTTTGGGTGCCATCGAAAGCTAAATATAGCACGCGCAGCGATCTACATCGCGAGGCTAATGAAAGCACTGCGGTGAATGTGACCGTGGAAGTGTGCATTTCTTTTGAGGCAAACACCAACTTCTGAATATCCGGCCAAGAAACTGCAGCATCGTCGATGAAAGCATCGTCAAGACAGTATTGTCCTTGGCCTTTGAACACGACATTCGTCAGTTTTCTGAACTTGAGCAAGGGCCGGAAAAGGTCGGAAGGGAGTGGGCCGTAAAAGTCACGCGGATGGCCAGTGCGGACAACAGAGATCTCTTCCAGGAATGCGAAGGATTGGCAAGACGTGTGCAGGGATAGCACGAACTCGCCGACTTCTGCCGGTGCAGCATATTTCCAGTATTTGATGTGAATGCTTGATAATCGTGGGGTGATAACGCGAAGCAGGAAGGATGTGCAGAGTTGGAGGCGATCAGTAACGATGGTGAGGCGGTTGAGGGCACTCAATTCGAGTCGCATATCCCCCAATCGCAAGTTCTCCAGAATGCTGAATCCGTCACGCAAATTAAGTCTCAGGACTTGTAGGGAACGCAGGCGTCCGATATCAGCAAGGTCATGCCTCGTGAGACACACGTTGGGACCCAGATTCAGTAGATGTAACTTTTGCATCTTGTTGAAAGGGAGGTCGATCTGGCAACGGGAACCATCGTGATTGGCGGATATCACCATGTGTCGCACGCCAGACGCTTGTGGTCCGGGGGCATCGCTCAATCGTTCTACCTCATGCACCGGGATGCCTGACGGTAGATAAAAGGCGAGCACTTCTAATCCAGGCGAGAGGAACTGGCGAAGTAGCGCGAAGTCTGGACTGAACTTCGGCCGATGGGACACTACTTTGAAATCCAATTTGTGCAGGTTTGGGAAGAGTGAAGCGGGCGGAAACAGGGCAAAAAGCTTGTGTAGGATATGGCTATGCGGTTGCGGGGGGCGCTTGTAACCAATGTCTATGTTGTGACTAAGCTCGCGTATCCTGGACGCGTTCAATCTGACGCACTCCCATTGCGTGGGTAGCGGCTCGCGGGAAAGGCGCTACAAATGAGAGTACGCTAAGTAGTGCCCTGTCCAACGGCGAACACAACTCACAATAAAATTGTCAGCTCCGACTTCCCAGGTGTCTTTGGGCAGACACATGATGAGGGGTCCCAAGTTCCACTGTTTAGACCAGAGTATATCGAGGGCGGGAGAAGAGAGCGCAGAGCAAGTGCTTGCAAAGTTTATCATGTCCGTTGCGGAGTCGACATTTTGCAAGATAGTGTGAACGATATCGTTGACTAGGAGAGCTCGATGCATGGTTAACTCGAAAACTGTTGATTATGCTCGATCATTTGCACAATCCTTCATATATATAGCCACTCTTACAAAAATCCACAGGCCCACAGGAGGCTTTTGGCAGACGCAAGTCATTGTTCCAGTGTGGCCCAGTCATTGTTCGCCAGTGGTCACTGCACACATATGGACTCATTCATCCAAAGCTTCTTTCTGTTTTTGTCTGTGCACAAAATATATTATACGATGGAAGCAGGGTGCTTACTGTACGGTGTTGGCGTGCAGCATCGCCGAAAGCAAGGTGAGCGCGCAAAGTTATCCACGTCAAAACTTGGAAGCCTTGCTGTTCATTTGGAGCAACTTGGGAAGCAGAGCGCGGAGAGATACCGGATCTTTTGTTCACTCAGCGCTTTATGGTCATGGAAAATTGTTTGTATGATCGATCAGTAAAGAAAGACTTCGGTGACCGAATATTGTGGTACTTGCTTACTGAGATTTTTACCCACGGAGCACACTGTGAGTTGTGACGTACTTGGTCAAACAAGCAACCTGTTCCCCGCCTCTCAATGTCAGTCTGAGAAATCCCGAGATCAGTTCGAACACGCCATTAACACGCGCGGTGTCACGGTTCAAGTTGTCGAGCTGTGCCATTAGGCTATCAAGTAATCACAGAGGCGGCAATAGGTCATGACGAAATTTGGTCACCAGCTAGAGTAACCACATGTACTATCTGTCTGTATCGTGCACGGCTGCAAGTAAAGGAGACTTCCAAAAAAAAACTATCGCGGAATTTCACGCGCCAGACTCCCTCGTTAACGACAGTGTAATAAATTTACCACTCCCAGGAGAGAAGATATCCTACATACCATCAGATGAACTCTCTCAGATAAAAATGACATGCTTACCATGATTATTCCTCTGGAAATCAGCTGGATCGCAGCTCTGCTCTCCCACAGGGGATACTATATCACGACTGCGAACGCCGACAGGAATATCCAAGCAAATACCGATTATCGCCCATACCGAAATCGGAAAAGTCGGTAGCGCTATAGATCGCCTGCGCGAAAAAGAGGGAGAGGGATGAGTATCATCAGTACCAAAGTCTGTAGAACGAGTGGCCTGAGTAGCTGAGCAGTTACAAGGAAACATTAAAGCACGAACAAGTACTATCATCGACGCTCTTGGGGCGAACTCAAATGAGACATAGGTGAATAAGTGATGATGCTGAAGAGAAGAATAAGCTTGATATACTTTCTCGTAGGCTCGTGAGTCGTCGGGAGAGGAGATCCAGGTACGCAATAAACAATGCGGTCAAAGCGCTTGTTGAAGGTCGGACCAGACTCGTATTGAGACCAATTTTACCGTACAGTGACTCTTTGACAGGGTTTGGCGTGTTGAGCACGAGGTGCTGCTTTTGACGATCTCACCGAGGTGTCTCTGTCTCGAGGTTTTCATTTCTGATTTGACGACATGAACATGCATATATAGCGCCAACCCGAACCTATTGGGCGTGGCTATTTTGACGCGGTCGTGACGCGGCTGTGACGCGGCGTGACGCAACAGTGACGCGGCACTGACGCGGCACTAGACGCAGCACTGACGCGGCACTGACGCAGCCACTAGGTGACGCGCTAGGCTTGACGCAGCTTTCCTCCCAGACATGTAAGTCCCATGGCCTCTGCTCTAGGTCTGTGCCCATTTCTTTCGTATTGCATTCATCATACTAACGAGTGTATAGCTACAACAACGACTACTTGGCTTTCCTTCCTTTCTCGACTCTCTGTGAACCGCGACGGCGTTTCATGGGTGCAACTTTTGCAAGAGCTTCTTCTCCCAGACATGCAGGAACTACTACAGTCACGGATACTTCATCGGAGGATGTGGCATCAGAGTTATCACTGAACAAGGGTCCACGCTATCAGTGACGACGAGTTAGAGACTTATCACTGAGCTGGTAACAAGTAACGCACTTCATATTCACTCTCGTTGTATTCTCGCCCCAAAACCCATTCATTGGGAATATTGAGATATGGATTCCACCGCCTGTGGTGTTGACCTGCATCCAAGCCCCACTGCTGGTTGCCTGCAGCTCCGGCTTCTTTTGAATCTTCGAACATCCTTGCTTCCAGTGCAGTCAGGCACTCGAGGTCTACGTCAGCCACGAAGCTGTCTGTGGGATAACTTATCATAAGATCAGCCCAAGCCATCCTCAACAACTCGCTATCATGCCATTCCTTGTTCTGAGCTTGCGCGCGTTTTTTTGAATTCGCCAGCCTTTCGATGAGCGACAACGAGCGTGAAAGCATGCACCAAAGGCATGCCACCGAGCCATTTTTGGACTTGACTGGGAGCACCGGGAATGTTGTCAGAGAACCAACGTGCGATTTTTGCATACTCGCGAGATGAGATGTCTCCACAAAATGGGATGCTGTATGCACCAACACCATCTGGCTTCTTCGAACGGATGATGAAATCCATAACAGGATATCTTTCTGCCTCATCCTGGTTCAAGTTGGGACTGTCGAGGAGCCTCTGAAGCGCAGCAATATGAGGTCGCAGAATAACATCCAGTTCTTTTGACACAGGTGCTGACATGAAGTTTTGAATCAGATCTTCTTCGCGAGGAGTATCCCAAGAGTGGACCCATTCTCCGAGCTGTGGAATACTTCGTGTTAAAAGGAACACTTGCACAACCAATCGGTTTTTTCTACTTACCCGAATCTCACGCCTCTTGGTTCGGTCCTGCCAGAGTTCGTCCACGAGGTCTCCTTGTGCAACATCACTAGGAGGTGATCCGATACTCGAAGGGAATTTGCAACCGCGCCACCAAACGACCTGCCACCGTGTTCGGTCATGTGCACCCACAGGGAGACTAGCAGCGACATGGGACTGAATCAGCCGCACAGGATACCAGTACTTCCCAAGACGAGCAAGCGCCCCTTTGCCAGCACTACACGTGAGTGGTCAGTCATATCCCAACCAGGCCTGGCACGTCAGAAGACGCACATGAGACGTGTTTCCAGTGGTGCCATTTTTTTCTTGCTTGTGGCTTCGGGTGGAAGAAGCAAGTTGAGACCACGGCGTTGACTCGGTCGGGCTGAAGGATCGACACTTTGGTGGTGTCGCATGGATTTCGTGCCCTGGTGGAGATCAAATAGCTCTTGTGAATGGTGTCGCATGAGTCGAGGGAGGGATGGAGGATTTGAGGTAGAGTGTGCAGTCTCGTCACTAGCTCTATTTACGGCAGGAGGGCCTGCATGTTGCTGAGTGGTCCGCACAGAAGCTGGAAGATAAGCAAAAATATTGCCTACTCGACTCGTCAAACTAACACTCTCAAAGAACTTCGGTAAAACAGCACACCTGAGTGGTCATAGCAGGGGATGAGGCCCGGAGTATCTGGGTGAACTGGAAGGTTTTGATCATCGCCATCTGGCAATGTGCCTATAGGATAGAAAAAGTTAAGTATATGTTTGATTAGGGCCTAGACGATGGTAAAATTAGTGACCGTGTTGCACTCGTGTCCTCAAAGTACTCACAAAAGCCATAGGATAGATTAATTTCGAAACAGTAGGGCACTCTTTTTCATTTAGTCCATAGGAGACAAAATACAACCGTCGCAACTTTAAAATGCTTAGTAAATAATGTCAAAGAGTCAGAGCTCCATTACTGCCTAGTACCTACAGACATCTACACTATACAATATCAAATTCTGATGATATGGAAGGAGATGCTGTTAGCAATTAAACGGACAAACTATAGCAGTACTGACATGCAAGAGGTCTTGACGCAGCATAGTTGACGCGGCATGCATGAGGTTTGACGCGGCACTGACGCGGCCGTGACGCGACCGTGACGCGGCATAGGTAGGTCTTGACGCGGCCGTGACGCGGCATAGGTAAGTCTTGACGCGGCACATAGGTAAGTCTTGACGCGGCATGTAGGTAAATCTTGACGCGGTGGGTTTGTGACTTCATGCAGCACAGGGAAGGCTCGGTGCAGCATGACTGAGACTTGACATGGTAATACTAAGGTCAATTGCAGGTGGCTTGACGCAGCATTGGTGAGGCTTGACATGGTACTTACTACTATGAGTGCATTGACAAGGTTGAAGGGATGAAGCTTAACAGGCTGACCCAGCTCGAGTAACACTGCATGCAGCATCTGCAAGCTAACATTAGATCATTAGACAGTACAGAGGTGGAGTAGTACTTGATCTTGAAATATCTCCAGGCTGTACGAACGCGAAGGGTGTACACGGCAAGCACTGTAAATGTGGTGAGATGTGCATTTGAGCACTCTAGAGTCAGTACTGCAGTTGAACATACATCAATAATGAATATTAATAGTGTTTGAAGCGACATAACATGATATTTGAAGGTAATCGATAGACAATTGAACTGGTAGTGCCGCGTCACATGTGCCGCGTCAATGCCGCGTCACGGCCGCGGCAGGCGCGTCACGACCGCGTCATTTTCACCTGGTCCGAACCTATTGTGGGAGCAAGGAGTGTGACAGACAGTCATCATGGGTCACATTCATATTCCCCCTTTGCACGAGCTTGACACAACGCATACACGAGCTGCTCGTTGAATTTAGACCATATGGCGAAGGGCTCAGAATTGCGCATTGCGTTTATTCGCCCACACTTGGGAATCGGTGCGTATTTCATGTTAAATTTTGAATATAGCGTCCAACTTACCATATGACATGTAGGAGAGCTGAAAGGCTGGTTGTAGATGCTGCGCTGGGTTTACAATCACTGGGTCACTCCGTGGATATATACACCTCTCACCACGACCCGAACCACTGTTTTGACGAGACGAGAGATGGTACGCCAGGAAATATTAGTCACTCGCTGTGTCACCGTTATATAGCTCTTCCTCACAGGAAGACTGCGCGTCCATCATGTAATTCCACTGCTACCTCGATCCATACAGGGAAAGCTTCATATCATGTTTGCACATGCAAGGCAGCTGCACCTCACAATGCACCTCATGCGCACGTCAGCGCATCAATATGATGTCTTCTTCTTCGTCGATCAACTCTCGACTTGTATACCGTTCCTTCGAATGTTCTGTGGAAAGCGCGTCGTTTTTTACTGTCAATCTCAGTACTTCTGCAGTTTGCGGGATGCATTAATAGCCGACCGTTTCTTAAATGCGCTGGTAATTTCCATGAAAGAATCCTCAACATATTCGACTGCTTTTCTTTCCTGCACTTTAGAGAGCGCTTGCGGGATCTTTGATAACCCATTGTGGACGTTCTCTTCAGGAGAGGTGACTTGCATCATCTTGCTGGTGTGAATGAAGGTGTTGCCAAATAGGTATCAACACGCGTGCGCTCTAAGATTGTGCCGTCATCGTTACCAACAACATTGAATATTGAAGCTCGAAGTTGAACAGATGCTCTCAACAATTTCAAAGCCTCGAGGGAGCCATGTGTAGCATGCAAGTGTGTCTAGGTTTTGTGTGTTGATATCTGTCTCAATTGCTCTTGCTGAGCTGGGTGAAGCCGGGAAAGACAGACGGCGATTCTGGACATATCAGATTCAAACGGTCCAAACTGCAGCGTATCACTGTGACCCTTCCACCCCCGCAACGCAACCGTCAGATGTATGGCTACTTTATATCCCAGAAGTGGATTTGTGAGACAGCTCTTTCCTTCCTCGCCGAGGTACATCCCGACCTTCCCGCCATCAAGGTCAGGACCCGTCTACAGCTTCACAAGAACCTTCGGTATTTATACGCTGGGTACGGGTCTGGCAATTCTACCTCCCGGACAGGTAGTTCCAGCGGAATGTATGGACGACGGATACGTTCAAGTGTTGTACATCTTCAGCGACCAACCTTACAATTATCGTTGGCGCCCCACTCAGAAGCAGGTTGATGAACTCACCAAGTTCATGGGCAGAGAGCCGCAGTGGTGGGTATATCATATGCCAACAAGCTTCTTCGTGTCATGACTGATTGAATTCGTGGAGGAACCGATCGCGGGGGTTGAACTGTGCGACCAGTTGCAACAGGGGGCAAGTTTGATGTAGCATGGATCGTCTAAGCTGTATGCAATCGTTCCACCCATGTACATGCGGGCGCTGGTTCTGTTAGATAGGTAAGGGGGATGTGGCGCGAGCAGAGGCTGATCAGTAGCGCTGTATTTTAAATGCACTGGTAATTTCCATGAAGAGTTCTCAATATACTCGCGACTGCTTTTCTTTCCCGTACTCTGGAGAACACGTGCCGGATCTTTGATGTGAGTCAATGTCGGCTCCGACAGTGTCAACAACGGGGATGTGGCTCGTGATATTTGCAGTTCTGGGGTTGGTGGTGACCTTTTCGGTATACATCGTTTTCGGGGTAGCTCTTTGATTGAGAATGGACAGGATCTTTTTTTGCAAGTTTTCAATACTAGGTCAGGATATTATCAGAAGTTCTGCGTCATGGCGAAGTCCTTGACTCAATCACGTATACTGTTGTTTGGGAGTCGCCCAGCCATCTCCATGCCCGCCGAAGAAATAGCTAGACAGAAGTCCTGTCAACGATGAGGATTGACTGTACTGTTTCTTATGCTGTAGCTGTCCCTGCCGCAAGAATTCCTCCCAACAGACCACCTTGTGTTTGCTCTGGTGTGGTCTTATCAGCGACCTGGAGTTTTGTGCGAGCGCGTGCATATGGCATGAACTGAGGTAGCACTAGGACTCGGTACGATGGGCAATGGACGTTGAAACAGGCACGTGAAACGTTCTATCTCCGTGGTTTCGGTGGTGTGCACTGTGATGTCCCCGAATGCTTTCTCCAGCCCCTTTGTGTCGGCTATGAAGGTGCAGAACCTTTGAGCGGAGCTTGTCCCTTTGGGCTCGGTATTGTAAGCTGGATGCTTACGACGCGTTGTTTGTGCTTGTTTGTCTTGTTGATTATCATCCTGTTGCGCTGCTGCTTTGTATCTTATCTACTACTACCCGCACCGTCAATCCACGACCTGTCCACGCTTTGTCCGTTCCGTTCTGAGTGTTTCCCTATACACGGGGTTTCCAGGTATGTGGGGCACAACATGATGTAATAGTGAACGGTTTCGTAATGCTCGTTGCATGCAGGTCAAAGAATTTGTGATGTTGTGTGAGTCGTTTATATCTTAGGCATATGCTGATCCTCCCGGGACACTGCCAAGTGCAGATAAACCGTCGATGATGGCGACATTTTACTTCCCACTGGGGAAGTGAGTGACGTTAAACACAGATAAGTCTGTCATTTCCAGAGGAGCCGCCCATACTGCGAGATCGGGCGGTTGTTGCAGTCACAGTTGTCAAGACTGTGATAGTCGTAGAGGTCGCAGTGGTTGCAACGTAGTGGTCACGATGTCAGTGACTGTGATTCTGGTGACTGTTGTGATGGCAGCCTGTGAAGAGTGACTGGGATAGTATGTAGCAGGTAGGTTGTGTCGACAGACGAGGACATTGACGTGGGACTTTGGAAAGACTGGCTAATGGGAGGAGAGACAACTGCAGAGGCCAGCTGGGCAGATATGGTATTACTGACACCCAGAGGGTCCATAGGTGCAGGTAAAACAGTTGGTATTCATGAGAAGCAGAGCTGTCAAGGCAGAGAATATAAGTTAAATCTGGCAGTCTAGAACATTATCGACACGGCGGGTTCATAAGAGACGACATTCAAATACTACAGGTTCGCGAGGCTAGGCCTGGGTACTTCTCCGAATTCCCAAATGGAATTCAGAGATATGACGCCACACGGAGTCGCGCCGCATGACATTAATAGACGGATTTCCTCACCTGTAATAATCACAACCTTCCCAGATGCATTTAATCAACGCACCGGGGCATTCAGGAAGATGGTGGCATTTACAATGCTCCGCTAAATCTTTCACTGTCCCTTCATACCTGCAGACTTCGTTGTTACATAGCCAATGGCAGGTGAAGAGGGGAGATGAGGTGTCGTTTTGAATGGGGATCGAAGATGCCAGTGGCTGGTTGGTTGGTGACTGTATCTGGCTCGGAAGTGGCTGAGGGGTGACAGAATTTTGCCTTGGATGGGACGAGCCTACATAAGACCAGAGATCATGTATGAATATTTTAGTTTCAGGGGTATCTGTGTTGGGCACGGTGTATTGCGAGGACGGGGGCATGGTGTGGCTGACCAGATTCTGCCTGTAAATGAGGATAATTATGAGCAAACCATGATCATCCCAACGAGGGGGTGTTTGTGGGAAAAGCTGCTGCCTGGTATAGGGGTTTCTGGTGCGTATAGAGCGAGTTCTTCTTCGGTACTGCCAGATGGCAATGCCTTTAACAATGGCCGGAGGCGGGAGCGGACCTCTGCGTCTGAATTGCCTATGATAGTGACATGTCCCATTTTGCGTCCTTTGCGACACTCGGATTTACTGTACAGATGGACTCCACATCCATCTGTTTTAATACACTCAGATGAGAAACTTGTGAGTTCTGCCATATTGGATGAAGCGGAGCATACATTTGGGATTCATATGAGGGCGAGTAATCGCTTCTCATTGACAAAGAATCAGAGTGCCAGAAGCTGACACCTCCCAGACCGTTGAGTGTTGGTGAACCACCCGAGACGCCATGTGAGACAGTCCTGCTCGATAGATTGTCTGACGGCCATGGGGCAGAACTGGTTGCGGTGTTAGATATAGGTAATGAACAGAAGGAGCATACTCACTGGGGGATTGACATCACAGGGACGGCGGAATGCGTATCTGGAACAGTCACAACATATTGTGAGGACACGGGCGAAGTGTGGCCAGCTGTATTCTGCCTGTGTTCCAGGGTCATAATGTGCAAAATAAATTGTGACGAAAGGCATACATTTGGAATGGATATGCAGCTGAGTAGTTGCCTCCCATTGCCAGAGGATTTAAATCCCCAAAGGTGGCACCTCCCAGACCGTCAAGTGTTGGTGAACTATGTGAGAAGCCATGTGAGACAGTCCTGCTTGATAGGCCGTCTGACATCCACAGGATGGCACTGGTTGTGGTGTTAGATGTATGTAGTGAACATAAGGAGCATACTCACTTGGGGCTTGACATCGCAGGGACAGCTAAATGCATGGTATATGGGGCGCTCACAATGTGGTGCGAGGACATGGGCACGGTCTGGCTAATGGCATACGTCTGGGATGCATATGAGGATGAGTGGTCGCTTTCCATTTCCAGAAAAATAGAGTGCCTGACGTTGGTCCTTCCTAGATTATATTCGGTGCTGTGAAGGGTTGGTGCATCATGTGCGCGGCTATAATTGGGACATGATGTCGAGATCTGTGGTCTTGAAGTGGTCATATTTTGGAACGGTTGATTTGAAAGGGAGCGTAGTGGTGGGAGAGATAATTTCCTCCTTATATGCATATCCATTGCACAGCATACGAGGAACAACACAAGCCACGCCATAGTGAACCAACACATTTTCACGAGTGGTAGATGGTGCTGGATCTTTGGTAGTATCTGAAGATCTGACGATGGTGAGGTGGCAGTAATGTGTCTGGATGATGCTAGAATTATGACAGTGTAGTAGAATGGAGCAATGGAACAAATGCCCTTACAGCCAGGATATGTGAGCACGAGGGGATCACAAGCCTCGGAGCTTGAAGTGTGATGATGACATTATCAATTCACCGAGTTCGAGTTAGAGAATAATATATACAAAGATTAGGTGTCATTTGACCCCTTCATCTCCCATCACGTGAATTGGGCCAAAACGCAATGAAACTACAATGTTCTATCAATCGTTCCTGTTTGTTTCCTGCAGACTATGTGGTGCTGTAGATAGCTTGTGCTGACCATTCTTGTGACACGATATGAGGTTAAGTAATTCCATTGAAATGACTCAACTTTGTCGTCGGAACAGTTGACTGTGAGAAATAGAAGCGATAAGGTATGACCTTTGCGAGACTTGTGCTGCAGTGAGCACCAGCCTATCTCACAGATCACCATATCCAATTGTCAGCACTTCAGAATCTTCAGATGAACGGAAGATACAGTGGCTCAAAAAACTGTCCGCATGTTTGTACTATTTTCACTATTTGCGTTATTGTATATGAATGGACAGGTAAACCTAGGACATGTCAGTGGGGTATTTTGTAGGGCTCCTTCAGGGCATGATTTATAGCCCTTACCCGTGGGAATCCATGGTAAGGTGATGGCGCTATAGGCTTTACAAAATGATGACTCATGCGGACAGTTTTTTGACCCAAGTATTTTACACAGATAATCAGATGTTCTAGTATTTTGTGTGACCTCCCTTGGCTTTAATTACTGCCTCAATCCTTCTAGGCATACTTTCAATCAACTTCTGACAGTCCTCTGCTGTAATCTTTCCCCACTCCACTGTGACTCTCTCCCATAACTCCCATACCCCTCTAGGAGGGTGTTCATAGGCTAAAAGCCTCTTCTTGAGTACTCCCCATAGATGTTCAATGACATTAACATCAGGGGATTGTGCTGGCCAGTCAAGGAGATGAATATTGTGCTCTTCAAACCATTCTCTGGCTCTCCTGGATGTATGCTTGGGATCATTATCCTGTTGGAAAATGATGTCTTCTTCATCAATTCCTAATTCTGCCATGCTAGGCAGCAAGTGGTGATTGAGGATGTCCACATACTGCTCAGCATCCATCCTCCCCTCAACTTCTGCAAGCATTCCCACACCATTCCACCCCATACAGCCCCATACCATTAGAGAACCTCCTCCAAACTTGAGAGTTCCATTAATCTCTCTATCTGTAAGAGGGCCCCCCTTCTTTTTCCACACATATACCTTCCCATCTGACCCAATTCTATTGATTTTAGTCTCATCTGACCATATGACCCACTTCCAGTCCTCTACAGTCCAGTTTTTATGGGCTAGGGCAAAGGCTAGTCTTCTCTTCCTGTGAGTGATGGAAAGAAGAGGTTTCTTCTTCTTTGTTACAGCCCTAAGATTGGCTTCCTTGAGGACATTCCTCACTGTTTGTGAAGAAACTGGAGTAGTGATGATGGAATTGATATGATGGGTGACTTGGACAGCATTATCAGTCTTTCCTGTGGTGATATGTTGGATAATGACCCTCCTATCAGTAGAGGTGAGTTTGGATGGACGACCTCCACTGGAGTTTTCCTTGTCTGGATGATATTTTTTGATGAGCTTAGCTATAGTAGACTTGCATACACCAGTTTTAGAGGCTATTTGACGAATAGAGAAGCCAGCAGTAGACAGAGAAAGGATATTATCCCTTTGAGCAGAGGAGATAGCTTTCATGGTAATTATGACTATGATATATGGGACACCCTTGATTATATACCTATATATAGGTGTAATAATGTCATAATGACACCACTTCATAATTTATTTAATAGTGGCATGACTTTATGGTGTCATAACTAATAATTTATATGATTTAAATCTAGGGTCAAAAAACTGTCCACATGAGTCATCATTTTGTAAAGCCTATAGCGCCATCACATTACCATGGATTCCCACGGGTAAGGGCTATAAATCACGCCCTGAAGGAGCTCTACAAAATACCCCACTGACATGCCCTGGGTTTACCTGTCCATTCATATACAATAATGCAAATAGTGAAAATAGTACAAACATGTGGATAGTTTTTTGAGCCACTGTATCAAGAACTCAAGCGTGCAAACATTGTCGCAAGATGTCACATCACTTTGACCAATTTTAGAAATTGAAATTGTCAATGGTGCCGTTTGAGTTAGTTCACGAACTTGAGAGCTCACAAACTCAAACAAGTGCTTACTAAGCGAAGTGCATGATATAAGTCCCCATTCTTTGGGGTTGACATGTCTTACACCTGTGACTCCCACATAAGCCCTGTAATTAGAGGTGATAGACCGGGCCCTCCGCACCTCTAAGCCGTGGGTGTTCCAGTGATCATAGGCTTTGATCAATAATTGTTCAATATCTCCGTGCAGGGACTTGTAAATATCTGCCCAGTACCGCGTGTGACAGCTCGGAATGTGCCGTATACATATTAATAGACACCGCTGGTAACGTGGCGGTGATGTCTGTATGTTGTGCTCGCTGTGCCTGACGATGAGCATGCTGATCTCGCTCATTTCTTGGGCGTTTTGAGTCGGGCTTGTTGATTTATGAAGAGCGTCACTGATATATCAAGGACACATATACATATACATTGTATGTGAGTGTCATGGGTCAGTAGAGATATGTAAGATATTGTAAAAGATCTCTGATGCCTCCTCCACATTGACCTCCTCCTCCTCCTCCTCCTCCTCCTCCTCCTCCTTCTCTTCCAGATTGTCCAAGGAGTCTTGGGAAGCCATGCAAGCATCCTCGGTGGGTGAGGAAGTAGCATGTTGTTGTTCCGTTACCTGATTGCGAGCCAGTCAAGCAGGAAGAATGGCTTGTGGCATACTTGTACTCTCTCCGACTCCTGTGAGTATGCTTTCCCCAGGTATCACTGAGCCTGTAAATCCTGATAGGTTAGCGATGTCTCCCAGGTGCTTAAGATGTTGAGCATTAAATCTTGCGTGAATGTGGTGCCGAACATGGACTTGATGGGCAAGGGCGGGGTGTATGGCTTTGAGTTGGCGTTGGCAGGTGCGTAGATAGTGGTCCTCGTCACACATGTAAGTAACGAGCCGACGGATCTCAATGTTGAGGCACGTGATTTCTTCCTTAGCATGGCACATCTTGAAATACAGGTTGGTTGCCTGGCGTGCGGTTGGTGTCGCCCATTGTTGTTGTGACACATCCTCACGAGAGTTACGGAGAAGGTCAAAGTTGGCAAGGAAGGCGTACTCGACAACTTCTTCCCATTTGAGTGTTTGGCAAGGAGGGGACAGTGTCCATGCAGCACTGTTGTAGCGCTCAAGCGCTGTCCGTATGGCTGCTGACTGAGTCTGTAGGGCCTTTGCGATGTGCTTCCGCATCTTATACCCTGATAATGAGTCAGCTTGCCGTTCACTTGCTCTAAGTGTCAATACACATACCGGTTCCAGACCTATTCATTTTCGTCAGTTCAAAGATGTGTGCCACCACAAGACCTTCCAGGTTGTCCAAAGCACGCTGATATTTGTGATTAGTGACCATAATAGCTGCATTTTGCCACTCTGCATCTTTGGGGACCCAGCGTTGCGTGATCTCGAGCTTGCTTTCGAGCTCCTGGACAATTTTCAGGTCCTTCTCGAAGACCTCCGTTGCATGGCACCTGGTTGTCTCAAGCCACCACGTAGTGGCCTCGTCAGAAGTTGTGCTTGACAGAGCGTACATTGACCATCTGGAACTTGAGGTATCCAGCTCGTCCCTGTTCGCGCAAGTAGTCAGTTGATGAACTGTTGATCTCACGAACCGACTTACTTGCTAGCAGTCAGGTTCACCAGTTTTTGCCAGTACTCCATTTGGAGTGTCTCTTGCTGAGGCTCGGATCGAAGGCCATGTAAATACTCTCTTTCCTCCTTCAGCCAGTCCTCGAATATGGACTCATCGGAGACACCTGATGTCTTGCATCAACTTGGGAAGCATGACTTGGCCATCGTACAATATCTCTAGCGCCTGTTTGTAATTGTTGTACAAAAAATTTGCTGGAATGTAGTCAGCCTCAGGTGCAAACATAATCACTGTGCCCCACTACGCACATAGGTTCGCATACACTTCGTAATCGTCGTTGTGTTCGAAGTACGTCAGGATTCCTTGTTGACGATGGAAAACACTTGCGTATCGTAAAGAAGACGCCAGACCGTTCGACTTTGAGAATGTGCGTTCACATGTTTCCAGATCCTCAAGTCCAAGTCCAGGTATATAAGTTGTTAGATGATCCAGTTGACAGAGCCGTCGGTGAGCATGCCCATGGAATGCACCTACAAGAGACGTGTAATGTAGTGAATGTGCCACGGGCCCAAGGGAACTATTGTCAAGGGTTGTCTTGAATTGACACCCGATATCATACCCGCCACCAAGACCCTCTCCAAAAGCATCCATGAGCTTCGAGATGACGGCCAAGGGATACTTAGCACTGACAAAAGGGGTCAGCGTTCGGATTGCACTCGACAAAAGACCTACTCACAGTTCACCACTCTGGACCATATCAGCGAGTAGAAGGGAGAAACCATGACGGCAGACAGCAAGGAAGATGCCAGTCTCGTCATAGATTCCCCATGCTTTCTTGGTCTTCTCATCATCCATGTTTTTCCAGCAGCCTGTGCATAGATTGTCCTCTGACTCTGCAGACATCTGAGACTTGTGAGCATTGAGCTACGCGGGTTGAACAATTTTTTACCTCTTCGTTGTCCGCGCTGTTCAGCACCTCTCTGCTCCATTGATCAACATACTCTCGTGTGAGATACTGATCTCCTGAGACTTGTTGCGGGGTTGGGAGTTCAGAGGAGGGGCCTATATTGTCGTCATCCATTCCAATGGTGCGGCAGAGAATCCATTTCAGTGAGTCATTGCCATCCATGGCATATAACAGGCGCAACCTCAATGACTGCTCATCCTGCAACTCGTAAGTACATGATGGACATGTGTGTTTGAGGCACCAGTCAGGCATATCACGCCTAAGGGCCGCAGTCACAAGGGAATCAACACACCCGCCGATCTGGATGTAAAGGTCGAAGGCGATCAAGAACTGACGTGCAAGATACCATTGATAGTCAGTCTTACCATGCCATTAGTACTTGTAAATATCCAAGTGTAAATTACTTACTCCATGCAGGTCACAAAGCATTTTCACAAACGCTTGAATGGAGAAGTGTGGATTGCGCAGGTGTGCCACACGGTAGAATTCAATTGTGTCAATGGTAATGGCGATGGAAGGGGTTATCAGTGAACAAGGTATGAGACCTTGATGGACGAGTGCAGATGTAAGAAACACATTGGTCGGCTTAATACCGATTGAGACTATCTCACTGTCTATTGCCATAATGTCAGCGATAAACATGGAATATGATGGGAGTATCTCACGAAACAGGTCAACGACAGTCACAGGCCAGCTTCCAGAATCCGGGTCCAGATCCGTGCCACTTTGCACTGCCAAAGAAGCCCCTAATCTTACTCTTGGCGCGTGTATTACTCCAATCTAAAAATGCATCAACCATTGCCGGCATTTGTTTGTTAAAGGTGTCAATACGACGCTGTATGCGATCACGGCGTGTTCGATGATCAACTCGTGTTGATCGACCATATTGTCAGTTCGGTCCTGCAGGAATTAATGTAAGTCAGATAAGCCACCATTTAGTACATAGAACTCACGGTTTCCAGAAATCCCCAAATACCTCTCTGGCGAGATCTTTAAATTCTCCTCCTGCGTTACTGATTTCGATCCTCTCCTCCCCTCACAAGACTTCCTGGAAGCCCAGTGTCGTCCCAGGTGCCAGTCGAACATGTCATCTTCAGTTTGACGGTCCACAAGTCTTTCCAGAGTCTGGCGCTCTGCCATGGTCATAGCTATAGATCGGTGAGTGATCCAACTTCCAATTTTGTCCTTATTACACTCACCTTGGAGGTGCCTGCCTTTGCTCGGCCTGTAAATTTGCAGCTCACTCAGGCAAGAGCTTTTGGGCCATATGTGGCATGAGTGGTGACTCAGTTGACCGAGCCTGTCGCATGTTTGGATTGTAGATGATGCACCTTTTGACTGGACAGTCCAGTTCGATTGCGAGCAGGGAGCTTCCTTGTTCCCCCACACCCCATGTTGTATGATCAATGAGGCACGCACTGTCTGACATCTGTCAAGGTATATTCACAGTGACTGTGACTTGGGATGATGCTGAGCGCTGATGTTTGCCTCACACATTGATCCGTGTTCCAGTAGAGATGAGCTCAGCATGTTCAGGAACTTCAAGGGCTGCGCAGAATGAGAGTGATGGACTCCAGGACTTCCTGCACGCTATGAGAATATCTGGTAAGTTGTTCCGTTCGAATTGTGCACATGCCTACTGACGTTGACATCAGAAACTCGCTTCAACTCCATAACGTATTCTAGAAAGACCACAGAAGAATCGGTCACAATCACAATTCCAGATCGACGAGGTTCAGCCTCACCTCCCGAAAGTGTCGCCACAACATCTACTGTGCCGCTGGTACATTTTACTCCGACCTCTGCTCACAGAAATCTGCAAAACCCATCAGCTCTTGCATGCATCTGTTTCTCCGGGGCTCATTGCTCCACAGCCCGCTACCTTCACACCACATGTTCCCCATCCCAGATGAGTTGCATCCTCCTTCTGCGGGCACTAGTGCCCAGGGATACTATGTCGTCACAGTAGGACAGGAAGTTGGGATCTTCTTCCACTGGTATGTCATCTCAAATCGCGCAAGAATGTTACTTACTCTACTAGGCTAGATTGTCAAGCGTGGGTGTCCGGAATCACCAATGCGGCTCACACATGCTATGATCATTGGGCTGAGGCATTAGCCATGTACACCAGGCATCACCGTGCTGGTCTAGTCCATGCCATTCCCACTGTGGGAGGACCATTTTGGCCTTCTGTTGACGAGGAGAACACTGGCTCTCTTTTCTTCCCTGACACCACTTCCAAGTCCTACACCATCGGACGCTTCCAACCACTCTGGTTCTGATAATGAATTCTGGTCTTATTTGGAAGATCTATCAGAGCAAATGAGCCAAGTGGCGCTTTAGCTGATCTCAAGGTATGCTCCCCTATCCCTTATGACAGTCCATGGCTAAATATCTCAGTAGTACTGCGCATCTGTTGCATTCTGCCCGTCCATTGCATTCAAATCTAGGAGACATTAGATATCATGTAGTAGTACTAGTATGGCTGCATATCCATCACGAATGTTTTTTATTCATAGTTGCATGTGAACGAGTCTTGAGAAAAGCATAAGTTACGAGAGCTGAGCGCTGAGCGTTGAGCTGAGAGTGGTTGCAAGTGTTGCTGTCACATTGCATATATACTAATCAACCTTGTCATTGCAAATGTGCGTCTCGGCAACTTCACAATGCACAACAAGCCACTGATCTGACAAGGATCAATTCTGATATGTATGTAATGTATCAATCTTGTTCCATGCAGGCGAAATACAATGGTGTTTGCAAATTCAATTGAGGCACTGAGGATGAATGAAGGCATTTCAGTGGATAGTGTGTTTGCAATTGTGTTTGCAGTTCAAGACATTTGCATGGCTACAGGACTTCTGAGCAATATTGGACACTTCATACTTCACGAACCCTGTAAGGTACACAATCACTAGAGCATTTATACTATAGTACAGACCTGCAATGGTTTTGCAAGACTGACGTTGACATGCACGAAGTAGCATGAGTGATTTCACTATAATTTCATTCACACTCATGACGTCAGAAACACAAGGTGTACTACTGGTGTACTATATCTATAATTTCGTTCCATTCAGGCTGCATGCTGCATTTAGAGAAATTCAGTGATGGCTCGGACCATGTTCTTTTCGTGGTCAGTTCATCATGTACTTCATGATAATGGTTCGCTCAGTGTAAACAATACACAGGGACATCCAGTCAACCTGCACCAGTGCCATCGCCAACGAAGGCGATGGTGTACGAGACCTGGAGTGAGACTTTGATCTAGAACGTGATCTTGACTTGGAACATGATATGCGTCAGAAACATAAGATGTACTACTGGTGTACTATGTATGCGTTCTCCAGGGGTATCTTCAGAGCTCACGACCACTTCAGGCTGACCCAGTTTCTGCGTAACACAACAACCACTTCAGGCCAATCCAGTTTCTGCATAACGGAAACATTCCTTGCACCGCCGTGAGCGTAGCGTAGCACGCTCTCTAGGCCTTGCACTTCAGGCGCTGCACATTCATGCTGCTCAAAGTAGGCGCAAGTGACCTCCTCCTTTATCGGTGCATCCTCTTCTGGACTGGGAGAAGCGACAAGAGGGCTATCAAAGAACTGCCCTGGCTTCAAGCTCTTGTGATATGGCTCAGCCATTATTACATCGGCCACCCTGTCTGCATCTCCGCCGTCTGTGCAAATATAGCTTGGGGCTATGTAGACAAGCTCCACGGGTGAGTCCTGCGAACCGTAGGCATACCATTTGCCACTTAATGGGGGATGAGGGTAACTGTGGGAACTGGAGTAGGGATAGTCCTCTTCGGCTTGGGTTTTCAAAGTGGTCAGTATGATGAGCGCAATGGTGATGAGCTCCTTATCTGAACTGGGCGTGCGCATGAGGCCATTAGCACTTAGTCACTTAGGGTGGGCTGAAGAACCATTGGTGTGATTTGAATATGATGCAGAGCGAGCTTTGGGTGGACAGGACCATGAGGAAGAAGAAGAGGTCGATGAAGAAGAATGGGAAGATGATCGGGCAGGAAGTGGGGGCACAGTGTTAGCATGCCTTACACGCATCTCGAGGACTTCTTATCAAGCCAAACGGACAGGGTAGCTTGACATCCTGTTCCTCGATTCGTATCAAAGACACTGTCATCGTGGTATCCCTGAGCTCCAGACTGTTGAAGGAGTCATGCACTCGTCTTCGACACGGAACCAATCTTCGGCGCGGAACCAATCTTCAACACAGAACCAAATTTTGTGTCCTAATTAGGAACCGAGGACACAACATGCCCCCACACACGCCTGTAATTACAAGTACTTGGTCGACACATGCTGGGCATCGCACAATTGACAGCGATTGGCGTCAGCAATCGGTGAGTCTCTTTACTGAGTATGCGTGGATCTAATTGAACATTTCAGTCGACTTTCCATCAAATGTATGCATGTCCTCGAAAACGCAGTCTCTCCTACGAGGACCCCACCTGTATCGTGACGACCACCTTAGTGGACATTGGTATTGTGCTGGCCCACACTATGTACATCTTTGTGTTTACAGTGAGTCATTTCTTGTTATGTCCGTCTTCATTTACAGAGAGTATGCTACCACAGGGCACACTGAGTGTCATTGTCGACGTCAGCACCACTTCCTGGTTATCGAAGTCAAAGCTCAAGGGGTCGCTCTGGATCTCACAGCTGGGTTGTGCCCGATCACTCAACTGCAGTGTTACGGTGAGTCATATTATTTCTTCAATCTCGGCACTATTTTGTTGGGGTGAGAGGGAGATGCTCCTTGATGTAGGAGCATGTGACACTGGCAATTCATCTGTGCTCACAGGTGCAAAATCATGCCCAACTTTTTTTTTTTTTTTTTTTTTTTCGCAAAATCTCCCTGAAAATTTGTTTTTTTTGACGAGAAAACAGTGCAAAGTCCAGCGCAAAAGTCGCGTTGCGTCTGAGCATGTTTTGTTGACAAGGTTTTTAGCATCGCAAACACCTCACCATTCTATCGCTTGCAAAATGGATGCCAACATCTCATGTTCAGGTCAGCCTTACCAATTTACTTCGTTTTGGACGCGCATTTATTTTTATTTCACGTTGAAGCGCCCACATATGAAGCTCTCAGCTTCAATCAGGATGATATGCAGCCTGTGCCACCTGGTTATGCACCACAGTCATTACCATTTCCCCCTGGGGGACTGTCAAGTGACGATCTGCCATTGCCGTTGACTTACGACTCGCTCGATCCATTGCCCTCGATCGACTGGAGCGATCCCATCTGGAGCACCCTGCTTCCTCTTCCAGAGGTCGATTTTTTCGAGGGGCAACACGGACTCTCAAATCCTGCGCAAAGCTTCGATTGTGCCAGTGATACGTTACCTGGTGTCCCACTGGTGCCGCAGTCCCATTCCTCTCCTCCGTCATCATTGTCCAACCTCCTGCCAGCCCTGCCCTCTCGCCCCTCCTCACCAGTTGTGGATGCCATGGGCCCATTGGCTAGTCTACTCAGTGAATGAGGCAACAACTCGAGTTGGGCAGCTCGTAACCCAACTTGGCCCATCATCCCCACTCGATCCAAAGGCAACACTTTGACGGAGGCTCAAAAAGCCTCGCGTGCAATCAAATCGGCCAAGAGAAGAGAAGAAGAGAATGCACTCAATGAATCCATCAAAACTTACCTGGAGGAGCAAGGCAAGAAACTCCGTGAAATCGTGCTGAAGCACAATGTGTCAGAGGATCGCATCAAGAACCTTGTGGGGTACCACACGCACTATAAGAAGATGCGTGCACCTCAACTCAAAAATGCGCTTGTTCATGCAAAGGCTCAGGAAGTTAATGCAGGTATGTATCAACTTACCATTGATTCACATGTACTTACCCAAACCGGTGAAAGATCTTGCTCCAGGAAGCAAGTACACCATGGCAGAGGTCCGGGGAATGGTTGATAATGATCTGATGATGCAACCTCACAATCTCACAAGGGAGGAAAAGGCTGCATACATCGCTAACCTCGCGGAGCATCGTGTGCTGAAGATTAGTGGGTCTCGCGCCAACAACATTGCAGCTGCATGGGACGTATTAGCTACAACTGACAGAGTACGGCAGGAGGTGAGTATCATGGTTCACACACTACTGGCACACGAAATATTCACCATGCGAACGCAGCTTGATGGCTTACGCAACCGTTGCGGCACTTATGCAACATTGTTTGTAATTGGTGGCCATGTTAACAACCAGGCCCAAGCCACATGGTATACCACAGATGATTCTTCGCACTTCTGGGAGGACATTCTGAACCTGGTGCTTGATGATGTGGCATGTCAATATGAGCAATGGTCGTGCAGCAAGGGCCAGAGTAAGTAGGAATCAATGTAGTCCATTCTGCGATGGCTGACTGTCCATCTTGTAGACATTATTGAGTGCGACTCACTCAAGAACATGCAATCACAAGTGGCAAAATATATTCTTAATGGACTCCGTAGGTGTATCCTGACATGAACACTACAGATCATGCTGACATTCAAACAGGCCAAGTGACTAACAAAAGCAATGTCGTGATGAATTATCCGAACTACGCCAAGGCCATTGTCATCACCTACGGCGTCATGCTAGATGGCTGGCCCGCAGACATTCCTTTCACATCTCCCTGGAACATACACACTGTCAGCAAAATGCGAACACTTTGCGATGCACTCAAGACAGGCAGATGTGCCTGGCAGAGGATGTCTGCTGGCAGAGGTGGACAAGTACAAGGCCAACATCGATAAATGTCAGGCAGCAGGCGAGGTCATTGGGAAGCCCCGCAAGAAGCGCTCAGATGCAGGGAAGTCACGCAAGTGGAAGGCTATGGAGGATGGACGCAGGGAAAAGGAGAACGAACGGGCAAAAAGGTCCAAGGTGTTAGCAAGGGGCCGTCATGCAACATGTGAGCAGCCTAAAAGCCGGGAGTTCATTGAGGACACCAGCAGTGAGGAAGAAGAGTGTGCTGATGATGCCTAAGCTACATGTTTGCTAGTATTATATATAGACATGAAATCAAGTACTATGTATGGTTCTCTCGAGTGTTGCCAACAATGTGGCATTGTTTGTAATTGTTGTATCCTAAAGCCTGTCGCCAAGGTGCGGTGTTGTTTGTGTCTGTTGAATTCTAAAGCCTTCCACTAAGCTGACATTTTTCAACACTGTGCAAAGGACAGCAATGGAGGTGCGTCGCATAACTACCTACATACATGACCATGACCATACCTTCCATGCAACAACTAGGAGTAGAGGCCTCAAATATAGCTCTTGCCCTCCACATCAAGGGATGTCCAGCGCCAAGTGGTACACCTTCCTCCTTCATCTCGCTAGTATTCCTACCACAGTGGATGAAGAATAGGAGTTGGGTGATATGAAGGAGGTGTCTGGAGAGCTTTGGGACACTACAATGTGCTATGGACTCGTGTGTTAGTTGGAGCGAGTGGGACAAGCTATTCATTACAGTACTGTTGATTTGCAGTGGTTACATACAATGTATATGTATATGTGTCCTTGATATATCAGTGATGCTCTTCATAAATCAACAAGCCCGACTCAAAACGCCCAAGAAATGAGCGAGATCAGCATGCTCATCATCAGGTACAGCGAGCACGACATACAGATGTCGCCGCCACGTTACTGGCGGTGTCTATTAATATGTATACGCACATTCCGAGCTGTCACACGCGGTACTGGGCAGATATTTACAAGTCCCTGCATGGAGATATTGAACAATTATTGATCAAAGCCTATGATCACTGGAACACCCACGGCTTAGAGGTGCGGAGGGCCCGGTCTATCACCTCTAATTTGGGGCTTATGTGGGAGTCACAGGTGGTGTCTTATCCTTTTACCTCATGCATTCGCACTCTTTGTTTCAAGTAGAGAATTCTCATGTCTTACTCCATGCTACACTATGAAATAGTCAAATGACGAATACCGAGAATTCTGGGCCCCCTCAAGGCGCCAGAGGTAAAAGTATTAGTTCCTTGAACCCTGACAGCATGCAGCCGGGTGGGATTTTCGAGACCATTGCCTCCGCTGTGGGAAAGAGGAGAGAGGTATTCATAGATCCTGAAGATTGCAAGGCCATTATAGAAGAAAAACCTCTGCTGAGCAGACCATAACTTGGAGCATGCCCAATGCCGGGTAAATCCGGACTACATTGAGGTCGTTTCAGACGATGAATCATTCATGGAAGAACCACCTACACCACCTACAACACCTGCCCCAAGGTCATACGCCACGAACAAGGCAGCACAAATTCTTAACCTGATAGGTTCACTCACTCCTTCTATGAAAAAAACTCGTTCACACACTTTCCGGAGATGGAATCGCGCATACATCCACTTCGTCCATGGTACTTACGGCACCCACTACCACTAATGTACCAGACACAGACATGGTGGTCTTCAAAGCGTCTAATACCATATTCACAAAGACTAATGACTGTACCTTTGACATCCCATGACCAATCCTAAACTTGGCTAAGTCCAAGTTGCACGTCCCATTAACCTTGCTCACCAGTGACGCCTTGAGGAGAATCCACGCAGACCCTTCACGCATCAAGATGAAGAAGGGTCTCGTGTTGAGCGATCCCAAGTTAGTCGTCATGGACGCTAGCACCGGATTCCCAGTTGAGACCTCACTCCCAGCAGAACAATATTATGAGGCTACAAATAACTTCTTAAGGTTAATGGCCAAGATAGCCGACGCAGAGATGGTAAAACATTTCACGGATCACAGACAGTTCTGCGTCGATATGGAGGATTTCAGTCTGAACTTCGATATTGAGATCCATCATCGTTTCTTCAATAACGAGTACTTCCCAGACCCTGCGGCCTACCTCTATCGATGGAACGAAATCAACATAAAGACCACCCTCATGGCCAGTAAGGCCAATGGGTCCAGCTCGCATTTCAACCCTTACCCACCATGTAAACCGGCTGACGAGGGCTCATCAACCACCGACAGAAAGTCCTTTCAGAAAGGCAAAGAGTCGGCACCCTCCGACACGACCCTTTGCATCGTCTGCGGTTGGTACGGTCACAGAGCCAGCACGTGCACCTTCACACATACAGCCAAGAACACGCCAGTCATTAGCGCGTGGCTCAGGAAACTCATTCTTAAGACCACCCAGTCTCCCATCTGCATCTCTTTCAACCTTGGTCGATGTAACGCCCCCAAACATTCAGCTGACATCATCCATATCTGCTCCATCTGTGGAGACAAAGCCCATGGGGCCACTTCCAAATCCTGCATATGATGACATTAAGTCTCGCATCATCACTCCTTACAACTCGCTGGCTTACGATGCTCTCCTTCACGAATACAACCTCATTCACGTATACCCCAACCTCATTTTCAACTTGCAGCATGGATTCCCCATAGGCAACATGCCCCCGTTATCGAAAACATATATTCCAAAGAATCATAAGTCCGCTCTGGAGAACATTGACGTGATTCGCGTGTACTGCCGCAACGAAGTCAATCTCAGCAGAATGTCCGGTCCTTTCTCTGAGTCCGAAGTTCATAGCATTCTGGGTGGTCACTTCGCATCTTCACCTCTTGGAGTCATAGAGAAATCAGGCAAACCGGGAAAATTCTGTGTCATACGCGACTTGTCTTATCACAATGCTGACGGTTTTTCCGTCAACAGTTTTCTAAACTCCGATGATTTTCCGACTGAATGGGGCACAGCGTCCCAAGTCGCTGAGATGGTTAGTAACCAGTCTACCTTCAGGCTTCGGCCACGTCCTACCTTCAGGCTTAGGCCACCCTTCATATGCACATGTCGATGACTTCGGTCCACACTTTCTCAAGGTTCACTCAGGTGTTTTCCAACACTCTTCATTGGCGTATTCTGCCACTTTCACGTTGTGAGCGAGTTCTCACGTCTTCTTTCATAGGTCGCTTTGGCGCCTCCAGGTACACAGGCTGCCACATTGGACATTGAGGCAGCTTATCGTACGGTCTCAGTATGGCCTGCGCACAAATGTTTTCTCGTCGTCGAGGCAGACGGCGACCTTTTTATAGACCACATTTTTCCTTTCAGTCTAACGATGGTGGGCGGGGTCCAAGGACACGTGGAAGATGCCACCATAGACATCCTCCATAGGACGGAGCTCAGCCCAATCAAAAAGTGGGTAGACGACCACCTGTTCTTTAGATATGCTATTGGCGGCGGATCTATGTTAGACGATGGCTCAACGTCACCATTCGTTTATGCACATGGCCTCGCAGAGGTATATGACAAGTCACGCCCTCTTGGTGTTCCCTGGCACCCTAGGAAATGGCATGATTACACCTTCGTCTTCCTCTACTTAGGCTTCCTGTGGGACTTAACACACCACACTGTTGACTTACCAAAAGAGAAATGCGAGAAGTATCCCGCGAAGATTTCTCTTGTTTTAGAGTCAATCCTCCTCTCCAGCAAGTTATCTTGCAAGGACGCCATGAGCATCAACAGAACCTTGTCACACATCTCCTTCATCATCCCTCATGGGCGCGCATACCTCACAAACCTCTCGGCATTCATTGCGAGTTGTTCTTCGAAGTTTTCCTATCTTCATCCACCCCTGTCAATTCTTAAGGACCTTGAATGGTGGATCGAAACACTCAATGCCAAAACAACACCACGTGACTTGTTACCTCGTGGACCCCCACAGGATATCGATCTTTGGGTGGACACGTCTACAAGTTGGGGCATTGGTCTGGTTGTAGGCGAGAGATGGGACGCCTGGATCCTCCGCCCAGGATGGAAAGGCCACGGGCGTGATATAGGCTGGCTAGAAGCAATAGCAGTCGAACTGGCCATTCATTTTCTGTTTGACTCAGGTTGGAGTAATGCATCTGTCTTAGTGCATTCGGATAACCAAGGGGTTATAGGTGCTTTCACTCACAGCAGGAGCCGACAGGTCAATCTTTGCATTCGTCGTGTTGAGCGCCTTGCTATGGCCTTGAACATTTCGCATGTGTTATCGTACGTTGAATCCACATGGAACAAGGCCGATGAGATCTCTCATGGCAAGGTCAGGTCACCTTCACTCCGTCTTCCTACCACTCTGCTCTCCGAAGAGCTTACACCTTTTATTGCCGCGTATGCCCAGTAGCACACCGGAGTTGGCATCAGCATATCCTGATGCTGCGACAGTCTTGGCCCAACTCAAGGATGCTCTAGCACAGCCTCTGCGGTTTGGGGTACCACCTGACTCTGTTCGCACTCACGCTAAACCTAGAAAACCAAAAAAGGGGAACTTCATTGTGCATTCAATGCTTTGTCCACACGTTCTCGCTTGCGATCATATATGCCTCTGGTCTTCACCACATTCCGACTCCTTCCAATCATCTCTTCTTGGTGAACTTCCATTCGAAGACATCTTGCAACTGTTACACTAAGTGTTGCCACTCAACGTAAGGTGACTTGGATGGGTCTTCTTCACGTCACCCGCAAGGTGATAGTCGTGTGAAGTGTTGACACTAGTCCTAAGAGAGACTATCGTGTGTCAAGAGATGTCTGACGATGGCAATCGTCCAGACGTCCTAGTCAACAGGGGTCTCAAGAGTATTGACTCGAGAGACAGTGATTCCAGTTACAATGAGGGGCACTCTCAGAGATGAGAGGCTTCAGTCTCAAGGTGGGGTTTCAGAGGAATCCAGGTATTGGTTAGAAACCAAGTAGATTAAAGTTAGAGAATACAAGCTCTATCTACAGGGGTTTATATAGTGTACAACTACAGAGTTCAGGGGAGGTCAACAGACCAGGGTACAGGGTGTAGTGAGTCAGAGATAAGGGGACTACCGGTCAGGCGGTAGTATCATGATGAACTGCCAGTGCAGTCTAGTCAGGAGGACGATCAGGTGATATAAGTATAGTAAGGGGTTGAACCCGCAGTCAAGGAAGTCCACAATGCGGCGGTTACGATCAAGGGGTGAAACAAGGGGAAATGTATCTCTATGTTTCAGGTGCTCTGATCTACAGAGGCTTATCCTGGATCCGGTCCTGGATCAGTCTAGGTGCAGATGCTAAGTCCGGTCAATGTGATGACGCGTGTCGTGACTGGTGACACGTGATGTGATGAGGGTGATGGGTAAGGTCACATGACGTGACCGAGACGTGATGGATGTCATGTGACATGATGAGTAACACGAGTGTCACATATTGTGACGGCAAGTGGAGGAGGAAAATGAATGGGGGTGTATGTTGCTGTAACATTACCTCTGGTTCTAGAGTTGAAGTCACCGACTTCATCTAGTACGACGGCAGCGGGGAGGTACAGTCCTCTGGTAAGTACCCAGGTGCATAGTGGCGGCAGTGCGTACAATAGTACGCCGAACAGTGAACGGAGTGGGTACTGTCTAGGTGTCCGCACAGTCCACACTGTGGTCTAGCGTTCATGACGGGGGTGGTGGGTCTGGTGGGTGCCAACGATCTGGCGATGTTGGTCAGCGTCTCGCTGAAGTCGCTCTCATCAAGAGCATTGAGCAGGAAGTCTGCCTGGGTATGGAGGGTGAGGAGGATATTCTCCTGCGAGTCGTTGGGGATATCGTCCACACCTTTCAGTCTTATAGTACTGCATAACCTGTTGATAGGACGTGTACATTGACCTGCAAAACCAGGTGTACAGGACACCGGCCGGTCTCTGCACTGCCTGTATAGGCCGGCCATGCAGAACCTTGCAGGCCGATGCCTATAACAGAACATGATATGTCTGCACTGCCTGTATAGGCCGGCCATGCAGAACCTTGCAGGCCGATGCCTATAACAGAACATGATATGTCTGCACTGCC
>JABCPV010000116.1:0-124704 GCA_016584345.1 Suillus ampliporus | reverse complement strand
CCATTTTTCGGACCACTGCTCGAAGACCCAAAACTGACCCGTCGTCGTCGAGGGTAAGGACTTCAACTCCTCTAATTGGATGCGCAAATCCTCGGTCACTTCCCTGTAGGATTTCACCTCCTCCTTCCAGTATGCTAACCTCGTCTTCCATTGACTTATCTGCCATGAAGATTTCGTTGATCTTCTCTAAAGCCATACGTGTTCGGTTTGGACCGCTTGTTGTATTGCGCTCCCAATCTCGTTGTGAGTCAAGGTAACCCCTCCGGTCCGATTATGCGGGCGCTACAGTACTCGTCGGACGGGGATATCCGTTCTTTCGGAGGAGCCTGCAGTAGCAAGGGCTTGGTAGCCGTAGGATCCTGCGTGTCTCGGCGTCGGCGAATTTATCCCTGTACCGACCCCAAGTGGCGGGTTGAATACTGGCGGGCGTCGGGGTTGAAGACATCTTGTTGGGATGCGAGGAAGTTTTGTTTTGTCGAACGTAGCAACAGCCGAGCTCTTGACAAGTAGTGTTGTCGTGGAGAGCTAGAGCTTGTTGTCTAACACGACGAGAGCGGTACGGAGGAGCCGTGGTGACTAAAGGTGCGAATACAGCGCGAGTAGCGGTTCGTCAACCTAAAGTAGTACTCGAGAGGAGTACGGGAATAGACGCGTGAAGTAGGTATGAACTTTGGGTCTTCTACGACGCCCACAAGTCCTAAAGTAGAGATACATAGAGCTGTAAGGCTCGCGAGTGCCGTTCTCTAGTTCAACGAGAAAAGAATAGTAACTACGTTCAGTTGGCAGGGTTTTGGGCCAGGACTGAAGGTATGCGGATCTAGGACCTAAATGTCTCTAGTCCTTACAAACTGGCGGCTCGCGTAGGGCAAGGGCCTGGTTTGCTTCTAACAAAGTTTATAGGTAAAAGGGTTGTACGTATGCGTCTTGGGAAAGATGGTTTGAAACGTAATCCGCGAGCGAGGCTCAAGCAGAATAGCACGGGTGAGAGTCTGCGACAACGAGTGTCGAAGCAGAGTCTCGAGTCGGAGTGGTAAGAAAGACTTAACCTAATGTTATGACTGGCGTTCACTCTATGAGCAAAGGCGCAACCAAAACCACTAGGACTCGGTCGTAGAAAGAGATGAGGAAGTAGATGATATTGAGAGTGGACGTCTAGGTCTACACTGAGTGTGAACGAAGAGGTTAAGTCTAAGGAGTTACTACTGACTACGACTAAGACTATATACATAACATTGAAGAGGCGATATCTGAGTCCAAAACAAATCAACCAATGAGAAAGAATCGTACGATACTGCGGATGACGTCGTGATGACTGATGATGATGTCATAGACGGAGATTATGTGAAAGGGTAGTCCAGACTGTGAAGATGTGAAAGTGTGACTTTGTGAAAAGGTGAAATGATCAAGGGTCACGTGACTGGAGGCGTTTAGGAAGCGTAGGAGGGAAGTTTAGGAAAGAATAATGGATTCGTGTTTGGAATTCGTGACAGGTTCACGCACTGGCACCCGAACATCCAAGAAGTGTGGCAGGTCCAATGTTGTGGAATCTGACGGTGAGATATCCGAGCTGACAGAAGAGGAATCAGATGCACCTGCTCCATCAAAGTGTGCCAGGAAAAGCAAGGGCGCCACCACTACTGTGACCAAGAGGACGCGCAGGAGCAGGAAGTAGACCTTGCTCAGTACGTGGTCTATCAGTTTCTTCGGAACATTTTACTGACTATGTAGTATAGTTCAGTTTTCGTCACCATGGATCATGCTCACTTTATTCCGCTACCACTCGTTGTGTTTTCTCTCGCTATCGCATCGCAGTCTCTGGACTCTCGTTACCATCGCACAACTGCTGGAGTCTCACAATTGTACTCGTCGTTTTCATGCTGTCACACATACCTGTATTGGTCGCTCGTGTTTTCTTCATGCTCGGTTTACATGCAATGCTTGTACTATGTTACAATGATATATGCTTACCCAAAACAAACAGTCCGATAAGGTGTCAGAAGGTGCCGGCAAGTGTCAGCAAGTGCCAGTAGTTCAGCAAGTATATAGCATATGACGACGGATAGATCAAATCAACGAGCATATGCCGACGAATCCACCATCATGATCAACCGATGCTCTAGAAATGGGTTCCTAAGTAAGACTATATCTAGTTGCTCTGGAGCTGCTGGTACTTACCGGCCTGTTGTGGCTGCTGGTAGATACTGTATCATTATATAACCTGCGCTTGGTATATCTGGGTTGTGAAGTTTTGGTGATGTAGGCTGTCCAGCTCAAGCGCCCAAGTGTCATTTGCCAGCATCCACCGATCCCTACGGAAGACAAGCTGATTCCCTTCTCGCAAGCAAGACCCATTTGGCAGACATTCTTGCTCGTCCGTTTGTGGAATTGTGATCTCCTCGAGCTGCCTGATTACGCAGACGATATTTCGAGCATGGAAGATTGATCCGTGCCCGGGTCTCCTCCGAGTCGCTGGTCTACTAGAGACAGTGGTTCTGGCCGAGTCGGAATCTCGCTCACGAGCATTGCAATGGATCGTTCGACTTGGTCAGCTTTTCCTGGTAGCGCAGCGGAGAATACAAGAGAATCCCAGTGGATCACGACATCATTGCGCGAGTGAAAGACATGGCCTCTGTTCCCAACATGATGGACGTCAGGGTATTCGAGATATTGTAGCTGTAAGCACATAGATCTCCGAGGAGTTTCATTTGTACCCTGAAAGTACCTGTATACATCAGGAAAAAACAAATATTGGTGTAGTTCCAGTGACAACTACATATTGCTACATAGTCACTGTAGTGATATGTAGTTAAATACGGGGCTATGTAGAGCTACGGGAGGCGCTGGGAGTAGTTGTATTCACTGTAGTAGCCAATAGTCCTATTCTAAATCAATCTAAGTACTCGTAGTGGACATACAAAAAGTCTCGAGGTCAATGAATGGATTTAAGTAAAATTCACTCGCCAACTCATACACATTCGCGCTCGTCCACATAGGATTGACCAATTGACCCATCTTGGGTATGAGGTGACATGGACGAATAATCTCGTCAACATGAATCACGGCTGAATTCCGTTGCAAGTGACGAGTTGAACGAGATATTAGACGCAGACCAGACGACTCGTCTGGCTCTCTGAACGGGGTAAACCATTCAATGTATGCAAGGGGTCGCGGGTACACGCCAAATTGACGAGGCAGCCTGAACAACACACGGACCTGCGCAACTCGGACAGCGGCTATAATTTAGATATTGTCATTGTAATACTTCGTAAAATGGAAGCCATTGACATACCATTCAGCGTGAGTAGTGCCTTCGATGCTTGGACGCCATCACTGCTAACCAGTGCCATGTCGAATCGATTGGGGGAACCTGGCTTCCGTCCAGAAGACGAAGGAAGCACTTCAGGCGTCGCCCTGACCCGTAGGCACTTGGGCAACTTGGACACACTTGACGGAAAGTGTCAAAACGATCTTGGGGACCAGGCACAATGCTATGATTGTGCGGCAAATGCTTCTGTAAAAATAATGTGAGAGCGGGCAGGAAATCGACGGTGCCATGCATGGTTTCGAGATGTTGAACAGATCGACGAGGATGTGGGGCAGTCTTAGCCAGAACATGAATGATATCCTGCGAAACAACAGGCACCACATCAAAGCCCTCGTTTTCGGCATCAGAGTCGGAATCATACTCAGATTCCTGTTCTGTCCGGCGAGCAGCACGCTCAGCCACCCATTCGAGGTAAGTCGTTCGGCAGAAGACTGCCTCCTGGCGTTGAAGCCATAACGCCATCTGTTCCTCGTAGTCACGCTTGTTACTTGCGCGGTAAGCCTCTTTAGCGAAGTCGATGTGGAGGCGCTCGGGAAGTTCGGTGTTGAATCCATCTGCAGCTCCGAATAGTTTGATTGATTGTACATAGTGAGACAATTGATGTAGCTTTGGAATGTTGAAGTGTTCACGCACTGCAAGCTCCTGTAACACATCCTTGTGAGCGTGAAAAATGGTGAGGGCATTCTCCAGACCGTCCAGAGATTCGCTCGTATGTGTATGAAGTCGTGCGTAATAGCAAAAATCCAGTAAGGCCCGCGTGACAATGACAACTCGACTGTGAATCAAAGCAGCTCAATTCGTCAAAACTGAGCAAAAAGGCAGAATATCATAGTATGTACCTTGGGACTGCACCAGTAATTAGCGCCATGAAAACACGCTGCATCTCCTTGTGCTCAGTTCCGGTCCATTGCTTGACGCTCGATATACCTTTTTTAAAATGACGGAGACCAGGATAGTCTGGAATGGCCTTGAAGCGAGCGTCAATTTCGGTTTCTCCCACGATGTCGAGGCACCATTTGACAAGATGGTCTTTGAAGACCCCTTTGTGGAGTTGGTGGAGGAGATCTGGCGTGAATGCCAAAAAAATGTCGGTGTGTGGTAAGTTGGCCCAGAAAGGTTTATACACCGGCCTCAGTCCATACTCATCGAATTCTACCGGGTGCTGACCACTCCTCCGTCTCTCCAGTATCTCCTTTGTCAGCTCCGGGTCTCGGATCAGTGAATTTAGCGGATCACCACGCTCATCGGCTGCCACCAAGCACTTAGGGCATCGGTTTTCTTTGCAGCAAGCAACAAGACACTGCTCGGGAAAATCCGCAACGTAGGCCGCCAGTATGGGATACACTCGTCGAATGAACGAGTCAGTGCAAACCATGTCTACACCATCCTGACCGGCTGCAATGAGCGGCTCCAGCAGCAGCGACAGACAGTGGTGGAACAATCGGTATCCAGCGAGGGATCGCGCATCAGACGTGAAACAATCGAGTTTCGTCGCAGGTAAGTACCCGATGAGGATGGTTGCGCGTGCGGATGTTTGACGTCGTTTCTCTTTGGCAATGTTGCCAATTGACAGATAAACAGGCCAAGCGGACTTATCACCTCGAAACTGCGATAGCATTGTCTTGTCAGAGGCAAGGATTATTGGAGCTATGGTCGCGCCCTCAGGCAGTTCTTTCTGATGTGAAGGTAAGCACCTTTGTCTCGTATCAAATTGATGTGCTACTCACCTGCTTGTCCCACCACCAATCAGCTGTCCACATATCATCGATGATCCGTTTGGTGCCCGCTTCGTCCTCGTATGCTCGTGATGGTGCGTACACCATATATTCCTTGAATAAAGGATTTCCAATAAGTTCCTTGATGCATTCCACAGGGTCGCGGGTCCAAAGTTCAAGGTCCTCATGCAGCGACTGTCCGTTCTCATCTGTCCGATTTCCTTTGACGCTAACCTTCTTGCAATTCCAGCCCGGTCCATGTGGCAGCGCATCGACTCTCTGTAGGAATGACCGATTGTTGTGGAACGAAGGTTTGGTGCGGTTTAGCGTCTATCACTATGGTGAGTACACTGTGTCTTCATTCATTGATACGAAGCTCACTATTGGTAACTTCAGAAATTCATCTGTTTTAGTCTGCCCAAGGCTTTTGACCAACCATTCAGCAAGTCCCCATTCTTCCCTGCCAGAACTAATATTAATTTTCTTTGCAGATACGAGAAACGCGACTCATACTCATTACCAAAGGGTGCCCACTTATCTTCACCTTCACTCTCCTTATATTGCTGATGCCTTTCAAAACTAGTTTGGCCCTCTCGCAACGTCCAACCAGCTTCAGGATATGGTTCGAAATACCGCCTGCCGTCTTCTTCATCCGTCACATCTTCAACAGTGACTCGTCGACTTTTAGATGCTATAGGGTTGTCTTCCTCAAAATCGATGGAGCGCGAGCGGCGAAGTGGGGAAAATGAGTCGTTGTAAGTTGGTGCGCCGTCTTCGTCATCTGTATCTCTAACCATAGACTCCCATTTTCTTTGACATGCGGGGTGGGTAGCTATATGCTTCTTCACACTCCCACTTGAACAGAAAGGCTTGTCACAGTAACTGCAGTTGTGCGGCATGGTTGGTAATGGTTGGTAAGTGGATTGATTTTTTTTCAGGTTCATTTTGATGCATAACATAATTTGACAGGTGCACGGCCCCAGATCACAGTCCGTTATAGAGACTAGTTTGAGGGCGCCACCAGGTACGTCCATTTCTTCAGTCCGAAATCGCAGTCCGTTATAGAGACTAACTTGTGGTTTTTCTTCAGTCCGAGATCGCAGTCCGTTATAGAGACTAGCTGGTGGGTTTTCTTCAGTCCGAGATCGCAGTCCGTTATAGAGACTAGTTTGAGGGCACCACCAGGTACGTCCATTTCTTCAGTCCAAGATTGCAGTCCGTTATGGAGACTAGCTTATGGTTTCAACTGAAATTTTTTAGGTTTCGGTCGCAGTGATTACGGCACGGCACGGCTCTACACCAGTCTAGTAATACCATGAGCGGCAAGAAGTAACTCTAAAAGTTGTGCCCGCTTCGCCTCCTCACAACGTTTTGCTTCAGCATCCCAGCGCTCTGCAACAAGTCTTTGCAAGCTCGCTTGTATGATGGTGAGCCTCCCTTGGCCTAGTCCCATTTCGAATTGATGCAATTTCTTTGCTTTCTCGCAGTAACGAATTTCGGCGTCCCAACGCTCTATGATCAGTCTTCGTATGTATGACTGAGACACCGAGATGGGACCAGGCGTTTGACGGAAGGGGGGGAGTGGATACATGGCCTCTTCAATGGGCACTTCCACGCTCGGCCTGCATGAGGCTCCTCGTTATCCTCAACCTTCGGCCTGAAAAATAGTGAGTGTTTGGTATCGGTGAGGAGGTGTAGATTACCTTTTGATGCTGTTAGGGCGTTGATAGCAAGCCTCCGAGTCTGTGTCAGTGGACGCCGCTGACATTAATCTGTAAGATCTGTCAGATTGGGTGAGTGTTCGAAAGTATGCTCCGCACCGTTTCTTGGCTGAAGTGGAGGTATCCATGGCAGTGAAAATTATTGCGGCAGTATGTCCCTACCTTTTATCCATTCTATTTAACACAGCTTTCAGCATGGCATTATGCTCGATCAACAAACCCTGGAATCAACAAAGACAAGGTTCTAATTGTAAGTGTTTATGTCTCGCGCAACATTATAAAAGCTGCTGAACCTACAGGTTGTTGACTCGTTCGCACCTTGTGTTTTGAGGACGAATAATCATGCCGCCCCCTCGCAAGGCCACCTCCAAGCCCAAAAAGACAAGTGTTCTGTCATCACCGCAGGGTAATCAACCGCTTGCGCACACCTCAAGAGGCCGAACACGCCGACCAACAGAAAAAGAAAATTATCGAGGCGAGTTTCCACAACTATGATATGATGCTTTCACTCACTTTCTCTACAGTATCTGAAACACAGAGCACAGTCCGTCGTCAGGCCACAAAGGAGAAAAAGGCGGAAAAACAGAAAAAACGGGCACTCAAGGCGACCTATCAAGAGAACCCTGACGACTTCGAGAATGAACCCTCGGAGCTACACAGTGACACTGACCATGATGAAGATACTATGGTTTGCTCATCTGTCTTGTTTCGCGCCGCTTGAATAGTAGCTGATTTTTTTTGTTTTAAGTTCTCGGACCATGCTCTGCAGACGAAGCTGTCGTCCAACACAAAGGTCTTGGCATTCAGTATGGGGAAAATGCCCCCGGTATCACACATCACTAGCGGCAATGCACGTCAGTTGAAGGGTAAGTAATTTTGCTCATCAATTTATGGTACGCTAATACACTTCTGTTTGACCTGTAGCACCAACACTTGATTCCGACAACACTAACGACGATGAGGAGTCTTCTGGTGACGACTCAGACAAGAACGACTATCCTCAATCCGATGCTGGCGCTAGCCAGACTGATGAAAAGGATGGTAACACTATTGAGGAGCAAATGTCTGCTACTCGGGCGAGCAAACGACTGCTCGACACTGAAGAGGCCGCCACAGTAGCGATGAAGATGAAGAAACTTTCGGATGGCTCCCGCTATCCGAGTCGTGTAAAAGTCGCTGATTTCGATGATGTCTCCAAAGACATCCTTGTAACCGCAATTTCTCTCTTCCGCTGTCTAATTGTCACAAAGGCGCCGTTTCCAGATTCCATTGCTGACGAGACGATGCTGGGAAAAGATGCCTGGCGTGAGGCTTGCCAATTGAAAGGCGTCAACATTAAATTGACGCCTTTAGCAATTAAGATGGTAAGCCGTCTGTTATCTATGCATTCTTGGACTGACTTATATTATATCTTACCTTTGGAAAGCTCTTGAAACGCACATCGCATGTGCGCGGTGAACTCAAAACGAAGATGCGGTCGCTTACTCGGACTTTTTTTGGGTTTCGGTCGAGTGAATCGAGGGACATTATAAGGCAAAACCGTGATCTAGCGGAAGCCTTGAAAGATGGTTCATCGTTCGTTTTCAAGGTATGTAGTGCAATGGTCTACTTTCATGTACTGACAGTGGTATTAGGACTGGAAAGCGAAGACGGGGATATACAAGACCGAGCTACTCCAAGACGGTATCAATGTCATGTGGTTTGCAAACCGAAACGATGAGGGCATCGTCTACAACCAGTTTTTCAACCCCATGCCTATCAAGCTTATTGCGCTCATGCTTACAACTGTAAGTCATCTCTTGCGTTCGTATTATTATTGACATGTCTACTAATTGTTGTTAGATCGAATGCTGTATTGACGAGTGGATACAGGGCGTGAAGGAAGACATCAGGTTCACAGCCATCACATATGGATCTGTCTACAACAATCATTTGAACTCGCTGCAGCGTTTTGACGAGCGCACGGCGCCTTACAAGCTCTTCAAAAGGATTTGTGACAATTTGCATGATGTGGCTCGGTGAGTTTCACTCAAATTTTGCAAGTGCCAGTCTAATTTGCGAAGTTTCCATGCAGGTGTAGTAGATACACCCACTACATTCTCAGACGCATCCAGAATCAGTGACGAGGCAATTGAAGATGCCATTCGAGAACACCAGCTTCAGGAGGAGAGTGGGCAGGCGAGGCTAGTGAGAGCGGGAGCCGAGGGTCGTAGCAGTACCGCCGTTAGTATCGACTGATCTGAATTTATTGATTTGTTGCTATTTCATGTGCTATAATCTGAGTCACTACTATGGTGCGCTATGGTGCAGCTATATAGTTGCTTGGAGTCCCACTCCTATGAACTACAATCTACTACTGATTTACTACAGTTGCACCATGTGCTGCTACATAGCGCTATGTAGCACTATGTAGGCACTACATAGTCACTTCAGTTGCTATGTAGAAGGCATGTAGCAACCTGAGCTACATTGACTACACGGACTACATAGTACTATGTAGTCAGGTGGTTTTTTCCTGATGAAGGTCGAGGAGTTCGCGAGGGGCACCCGATCGCGACGACGTCTATCATACAGTACTTGCTAAAATGTCACCTAGCCCGAACGCAGCCGTGTGCTCTATCTTTGTATTCGGCGAGCTTTAACCAACGACAGAACTTCAAGGTGCCTTTGAAATTCGAACCTGTAGAAGGGGGGCATTTATCATTTTGATGTCAACCGTGGCAACGTGATGTTCTACAGGACCACGATGGATCTGGTGTTGCGGATGATATCTCGCCTGAGCCATATTAGAGCCTGCCTCAGTATGTGGAGCTAATCTCTGTCGTCAGCATAGGTCTGGCGCACAGTGGATTATTCCATTGGCCCCATCTCAGCCGCTGGATCAAGCCTCTTCAACAAGTCGGTGACTGTGAGCCATCCAAGAGGGCGCTGAGTTTCTGCCTTCGGTCAATCAGGTAAGCGTTGGTCAATATGTCAGTGTCGCTTTTGATTCTCAACCAGCCCGAAATCCACCCATATGTGTGGAATTACTTACAGCCTGCGATCGCGTTGCACAAACAGCACAGTATTTCCACGTTCTCATATGGTGGTCTATCACCCCTCTTCCGCGCATCACGAGGAATGGTGGATCCCGTCATCGAGACAATCCGGACATGCCTCGAGTCCGCGCGGGGTAAGCCAGGTGCTCAACAAGTGGTTTCAGCAGCACAGTATTCTCGTCATCGCGTAAGTTTTCGTTCGTTAGTATGGTGTTGCGTTGGAGGCTCACGTTGCATTGACCAGCACTTTGACCAAGGTGGAGGGTCAGAGAGTGTATTGATACACGCGACGTTCCGGATTTGACGGGCGAAGAGATGGGTTTGATTGAGAGTGCTGGAGCAGAGCGTCATCAGTCACTTGGTGAAGCTTCAATTGCTTGGAGGGGTTAGAGACGGATTCGAAGTAAGTCACTGTAGTTGATAGCTGGCACACCGTTTGTGACGGTGATTCCGCAGATGATAGTGAAACGCATCTGTCTTCTGGGATCTATTACTCATGCGCAAACTTCGTCATCAGAATGCTTGCAAAATTATTAATCATTGATGAACCTAGATTGACGAAACTGGGTTCGATGGGTGTGCGTCATGCCTACGCAGATACGTTGGACGAGCTCTCGTGGTTCTAGCTTGACATTGAGGCTGCATTGGGGTCCAGGGGTACTTGAAGAAAGGTTGTGAGAGAGACTGATAGCCCAGGACACGAGAAGAAAATAGGCGGTCGATACTCCAAACACTACGCGGAAACGCATCTGATCAATTTTCTGCCAAGGACTCTAGATCACTAGTATAGCTACAGCGAACAACACAATCCAGAAATTGTAAAAACAAGAGAAATAAAACACAATGATATCAGGGTAGTCCACACAACAAGTACGACAAAGAATCAGGATGAAAGACAATATCAATGGCTAGTATTTAAACGAAAGCATATATGACTTGAGACTACACACCAATGTGAACGAAGACGATTCTCTGCTCGAGTGGCACCTTATTCTTCACGTTGTACGTAGCATGGTTGAGTGCCGAGGCCGCCTTCGTACAGTCCATCATGCCACCCTCCTCCTCCAAACCCTTGAACATACGCGTGTAGAAAGCTTCGACAACGTGCTTTGCCACATCGTCGTCGACAACCCACAGCGTGCCAATGACACTCTTGAACCCCGAAAACTGCAGACCAGCTGCGAGGTGGATGACTTCGTCGGGTGTCTCCTCATCGCCGACGGCGGTATGACATGCCGACAAGAATGCGAATTCCGCTTGTGGAGTGTCGTTCTCCATGATGTCGAGCAGTGTGAGAGGTTCGTCTGTCAGAAATTTACGAAAGTGGTTGCAATGACGTATTGTTGACATACTGTTTACATGCCGTTGAAATCTGTTGAAATGCCCCCTGAAATCATAAGGTAATTTGATGGCTGAGTTTCAATCTATTGCAAGCTCCTCATAACGTACTTATACATATGGATGCTGCACCTCGCTGCACCTAGCCACCAAAACTTGCAACACACTCTTCGCATTCCTCGTTCTATTTCCCCACTTCAATTCTGCTTGTATATAACTGTATACATGGGTCCAGAGCGCACAAGGCATTGCGATTTATGTGACCAAAATATCAAACCACGGGGTTGGACCACCCACCGAAAAGCTTGCGAAACGAAGGCGGTCAAAAGACGTCGGGATCAGGACATCGTAGATGCCATTCGTAACGAGAAAGGTGCGTCTATTTCATATTCGTTGTAGTATTGTCGGGCTGATGTTTAAATTGTATTAATCTATGTCTGATAGCAGCAGGTCCCTCTGTGAGACTCGACAAACATCAACCAGCAGTTCGTGTCCCCGCACCCGGTATGTCATTTGCATCACGCTGTTACTGTTCTCACTTTGTTCTCACTATATTTCAGTTGAAATGCAAAACCACCAGCACGATGCTGACTTCGAACATAATCTGGACTTTGATCCAGCGATTGGTAAGTTGACGTGTGATGGTTGATTTTAAATTCGCTAACACTATATACTACCTTTCAATACAGACCCTCCCGTACTTAACGAACCCGAACCCGTGGATGCATTCCCCACTTTCAAGCATGATGACATCAAGATCGAGTACCACCCGAATAGCGGCATTGAGGCCAAAGTATGCGCATTTGATGCTTTCGAGCGTCGTCCTGCAACCTCGGTCCCTCCGCCTGATGGACATCCACCTTGGCGTCCATTCAAATCCCGGCTTGAGTTCGACATTGCTGAGCTCACACTCGAGGTCGGGCTTAATAACGAGCAATGCGATCGACTCATCAAGTTATGTCACCGCTGTGCCCTAGGCAAGGAGAAGATAACATTTAAAAACCACAAGGATGTCAACAACATGTGGGAGGCGGCCTCGCACCGCATTACAAAGGTGGTTATGTTTCGTACTATATCGAAGTTTACGAGATCAGTGTCTGACATTGTTCGTTCGAAGCGTAGTTTATGAAGGAGGTGATTGCAGTTCCCTTTGATGGGGATGGGGAATCGCGGGAATACAAAATACATTACCGAGACCTTTGGGAGCTGGCTGCTGACATGCTTCGAAATCCTCGCCTCTTCCTCACTTCGCGTTTGATGCGCATCAATTCTCAAAGTTCGACGGGAACACTTTTGTTTCATTTGTAGATGAGCCGTTTAGCGCACGAGATATCTGGGATATACAAGTATGTGGTGGTACTTGGTGGTTTCACCGTGTTCTTGTTTTTTCTCATTGTAATACTTTTGTAGTCACAACTCCCGCCAGGGGCCAAGCCCCTGGCCTTTATACTGTATGCAGATAAAACAAAACTATCCTCATTTGGCACCGCGAAGGGTTATCTGGTCTACGCTCGTTTAGCAAACCTACCAACCAAAATTCGAAATGGGCGAGGCACCGGCGGTGGTTATGTGGTGGGATGGTTGCCCATCATGCGATTTAAATTGTTTTTCACTTACTATTGGTGCTTATCATGCAGTTTGTATAGGTTTCAGACGAAAAATTGCACTCTGGGAAGCCCAGCTGGGTGGACTTCAAAAATACTGTTTGGCACAAGTCGTTTTCCAGGATTATATCTTCATTAGCCTCGAAATCGAAAATGGGGCAGTGGTTCACATGTCTAGATGGCATTGAGCGCTGGTTCTTTCTGTGTATTCTCATTCTATTGGCCGATTTTGAAGAACAGTGAGTGTTTAATTGCGGTCTGTTGTTGTTCCGCTAAATGTTTGCTATCACGCAAGATGGTGTCATGGCGCTTACTCGGGGACTTATGAGTCTTTGGCCATGCCCCGTTTGTTTGGTTTCTCGAGACGACCTGTGGGACACTTCAAAACCCCACCGCCGACAAACATCAAAAGAGTCGCAGGCGCTTGTAAATGCTGCACATGTCAAAGAAACCTTTGAAGAGAGAGAGGAACTCTTGAAAGAACAAGCACTTTGTCTCGTTGAGGTGAGGTTCCACATGTATGTTACAGTATGTATAAGACTAATTGTTTCAGAATGCCTTTTGGGCTGTGGCATTCACCTGCATTTATCGCGCGCTATCATACGACCGCTGCCACTTCAACCACAGTGGACTCTGGTCGCGCCATCTATGGGTTGAGCTGCAGAAATTCCTTGCAGCACTCGGGAGGGGCAAGGTATCGCAAGTTGACAAGAAGTTCGTTCTTTTTTTATTCTGAATATCCTCTGGATCATCTGACGCTTGATACCGTGTAGCTTTGCAAAATTCCCTTACTGGCGGAATCTCAAACACCCAAACAACATTATCGGCGTCACATTCACAGACAGTTCTGTCTATGAGGACATTTCCAAGGTTTGTGCACTCTCACAGTCGTCTAACCGTACTAACTTTTCTCAGATGATAATCTACGCCACACACAATATCCTCACAGAGCATGATTCTCCGCTGGGTTATCTTCTCTTATGATGTACACGCCTTTACATCGAAATGGATATATACGCTGCGCTGGAAGTTCACACCGCTGATACGATCAAAGAGGGGAGACATACTGTCCAAGCCTTCACGGCGCTCATGCAGGTATGTTTTTATTCATTCATTGATAGCCGTATACTGACATGTCATCAGCAATATATAACACAAACCGCCAATGACAACGAGAAGAATTGGAACTTTCCGAAATTACACATGATCACCCACATATTCGACGACATCGAGGCCAAAGGCGCTACGTGCAATTACAACACCAAACCGAATGAGCAGATGCATGGACCCTTGAAGGATTGGTACTTGAACCGAACAAACTTTAAAAATGTCGCAGAGCAGGTAATGTGTCAATGGTTTCCGTCTGAATCATTCCCTACTCATCATCTTGTGCTATATTTACAGATTCTACGCATTGATCACTGGCTACTTGTAGCTGATGATATCAGCCGTCGTATATCGGACTTCGATGAGCATTCACAGGCGAAATTGGACGACGACGACGACGCTCTCATCATGGGCAGTCCAGATGCCAATTGTTTTGATCCATCACTGCACGTGAGAATCGGGTCAAGACAACCAGCGCAAACCTTCAATTTCATTGAGAATGCACACCAGGCCGACGCTGGATTCACCAACTTCCGCATCAAGCTTAATGACTTCTTAAGCGATTTCCTACCCATCTGCAACATTCCGCTACCAGGTGGAAAAAGAATTCACTTCCAATCAGATAATATCGTAAGTTCATTCAATCTGTCCTCTGGTCACTATACTAATTTGAAACAGGTTACTGAGTGTCGATTCTTACGAGTCAACTACAAGTCACTGGTTGACTGGCGACAATATACTGACTATCTGCGGTGCAATCCACAGTTCTTCGGCGCTCCCATGTTTTGACTGTGTCTTCATCCGGACACAGCAAAGCATCATCATTGGACGCCTAGTCTTTGTTTTCGAATGCGCAGTTGGGAACGACTTGTTTCCCATTGCTCTCATCCACCCATTCGATGCTCCAACAGGCCTGCGGCTTCGAAAGGATAAGCAGCTTAATATTTTCAGAGTCCAAGCAAAACCACACGCGAGGACGGAGTTCTTCTCAGTTAGATCAATCGTTCGCGGAGCACTGCTAGTACAGGATGAAAACTCCCTTGATTACCTTGTCGTCGATACCATTGACACAGACATGTTCCTTCATGTAAGGGACATGCATCTGCAGGCAGGACATCCGGTGCGTATCTGACAGATTCTACTTCCTGGTGAGTCTGTTATCCCTTTGATGAGACAGTCTACTAATGTAATCCGAACTGCTATGTTTCTAGATGTGATCGAGAGGGCGAACGACCAATACTATGGCGATCAAGAGGGCGAATGATCGATACTTGGTGATTGAGAGGGTAAACGATCAATTTAGAGATTGAGAGGGCGAACAATCAATACTGTGGCGGTTGAGAGGGCCTACTGCGGGTGATGCTATGATATAATAGTATATGTTGACACATCTATCTGTGCGCTGCCAATGACCAATATCCGGGACTTCCAGAAGATTGTGCCACCTCGTGCTGTCCTCAAGGCTCAACCGCACCACCTCTCTGCACCAATCCTTTCCCAGGTGCTGTCATATTGCTATAGTTACCACTAGCCATCTACACGAGGCTGCCTCATGCTGGTGTCCACCCACCGTGTTTGTCGTTGGTACATTAAGGTCCATTGACAGTGTTTTGACTTCACATCTGAAATCAGTCTTTGTTGATAGATCAAGCTGTAAAATCAATATGCGAAATATGGTGCCTGGACCCTCAGGAAACCCTTTTTGTTTTCTTGACATCTGAATCATCTCTATGGCCTCTGGGTATCCTGGACCACCCACCGCCACCAAGTCAAGGTGTTCCTGTCACTCCAAGTCTATCTGGTAATACCTCTTGCATGTTTTGCTCTTGCGACAATTAATATCTATACCCTGCAGTGTCACTAGCCTATATGGCCCAAATCCTGTTCTTGGACTCGTTCTTTGGTAAGACAATTGATATATGAGGGCAGAGCTTGATCGCACACAGCACCTGTGCATTATGTTCTATTACTCAAAGCACATTTTAAGAGTGTTGTGCCGAAATCTTCATTGATTTCGGTTAAAACTCCACATGTAAGGCTGCAGCTAGCGATTTTACGTTGTTCTGATATTTGGCGGTGCAGGCACTTTATAGAGTATGCTACGTGAGTGATTTTCTGTCGTTGCCTTTGACCCTTCCAACTGATTCAGCGTCTTTTCAGCAACAGACATGTCACAACCTGCAGCAGATTCTTCTGATAGTGAATGGGACACCGACCAGGATGCTGATGCTGGTCACATTTCTATTCCAGGCCCCAGCGCATCTAAAGGAGAACTTCTCGAGGTAAGGCTTGCACGCAATTCTGATGATTTCCTGACTTTTTATAATGTCCACTACAGACCCTCAAAGCGTTGCAAGTTCATATGCAGAAGCTTCAAGAAGAGAATAGAGCGATCAAAGAGGAAAACAAAACTCTGCACGCTGAGAAGCCCAAGCGAAAATGGCATGCAGATGCTCACGATGAACTTAGTGTTCACGAGGACATCATTTCTATATACGCTCGCAAATATGGCATGATGATTGAAATGTTTCCTAGCAGCGACCTCCTTAACAAGTGCCTTCCGGAATCTCCAACTCCGTTTGATAGTGCTGAACGATACAAGACAGCATCTACTCAAGAATCATCATTCATGGACGAGCTCTATCGTCACTTTCCCGAGTCGTTGCACAAAGTGATGGAAAGTTCGTACTTTAGCGACCTCGTAAGTGAACGCTCATTCTTGGAGTTTCTGTGCAACATACTGACACGATTATTGTACTAGGTGATGAAATGCATCCCAGATGCTCGTGCCAACGAGATAAAAAAACTGCACGGTGTTGCTGGCAACATTTTCGACCTCCCTTCAAAATACTTCACCAACACTAGCTATGACAGAGCTAATGTCCCCAAGATACAACAACTTCTTGGGGTTACATCTTTGTCAAACCTGACATACAAGACATTTCCTCCAGTGTTATTCCCAAATCTGAAGGAGGACAAATCACTCAAGACCGTCTTTGGGAACTGGGAACTGCTAGCGCGAGTAAGTCTAGCCCTTTCTCTGTCTTTGTTGTTGGTCTCACCAGGAAACGTCCTCAGGTTCTGAAAGCCTCGTTGCGCGGTGTCACGTCACTTCATCAAGCTTCTAGCAGCGGAGGCGCACATACAAACTCGATGAAGTGGAGCGTTCAGCAAGTCATGCCAGGTTCCATTGCATGGGCCACAGTTATTGTAAGCCAGAATATGATCTTTATTCACAGCTACGCTCACCGCTGTTGCAGGCGATATTTTTACTGTCACCTGACACGGAGTTTTCGAGCACGGGCATTGGCAAGAGGTCGACTATTAGCTACAAGGAACTATTCTTCAACTACAAGAAGGTGCTAGTGACGAAATGGCACACAAAGCGCATCATACAGATTGTAACTAATATCAACCACTTCATCTTCAAAGCTGCACGGCCTTCAACCTTGGATTCTGCTGGCCACGAAGATCACACAGACACGATCGATCGTGCACTAGCGGCGCTCGACATGGAGAGTTCAGATGACGAATCAGATGTGTCAAAATCAGCAGCAAATGCTGCAGATTCAGAGCGCATTCTGGAATCAATCTCACAGCCTGGCCTATCCACGCACCTGCGCACTACAGAAGTTGCACCTGTCCCCGTCGTCAACAACATAGACATCAGTGTCAGTCCAGGTACCGGAGATTCCGAGGAGGCACCTGATGTTGTGCAAGAGAGTATTAGTTCAGCGGCAATGGTAGGCGAGGTACCTCAAGATTCAGAGCCTGAGCCCAGCAGCAGACAGAAGCAGGCAAAACCCAGGGGGAGGAAGGCTGCAGCAGTTTCTGGTACTGTGAAATGTGCTACTCGATCTCGCAAATAGTCTGACTCTTCTTCACACTTTTGGATTCCATACCTACTGTAACTGACTCGTTGGTTTGCTTCGTTTTCCGTATTTAGTTTACTGTTTCAGCTCCATTAAAATGTGATCTTTTAATGTTGGGCGCCCATATGCTCAGTCTAATTTAAAGTGCATGTGAAATTTAGGGCGCAATGCTACATCAAGACAATACAAGGCCAAACAAGTCTCATTTCAACTGTCCTTTCCTTGCAATTTGAACGCCTTGCAACTGTCACTGACTTCAGATTTTTCGCTAATACTGTAACAGCGAACCTCTGAACCGACGATCAAATTTGCTTGTCAATGTGCCCACGTCGGTCCCCCTTCAGATTGTCAATGGACAGAGTCAGACATCGATTCAGACCTCCTGGACCTCACACTCGACGTTTATTAATTACAGTCGTCTCAGTTCATCTCACTTTTTATACCTATCTTGTCAACTTGCTTTCTCTCTGGATCTTTATTAATACTGCTGCAGCTTAGACTTGTCACGCCTGACAGTGAAAAGGTGCGTCTTGTTATATATCTGGAGGAAAGACTGACTGGTGTGTCTGGCGGATTCAGAAGATATACATCAAAGACGTGAAAAGTCTATTAAGTTCCAATGGCGACGAGCGGCTCAGCCCAGAAGACATTTAAAGCTTACTTTCCATCGACATCGGCATCAGGATCGACTATAGATTCAGATTCTTCAGACTCCACGCCAACACGACGTCCTAGTGTCAGAGAGCACCCGCGCAATTGTTTAATCAATGTTTCCATTAGGGGCGATTGATGATATCTGGAGCAAGAAGCACTTGAAAGGTCCAAAACCAGAGTTAACTTTCATAGTCGTAGGTAAACGGTGAGTCTGTGATGCATTTTATCCCGTTGCTTTTGTCGCTCATTGACTACGTTTGCTTAAGGCACCATGTCCGATTCTTCCCGAAGAACAGGTGTGTCGTTCAGCTCATACTACTCTTCGTATCCACTCAATCATCAAACAGATATCTAGGAATGAAGCGGACAAGTCTGGAAACTGCCCCGCAGGATTCGTTGCCGACCAGGGAGTGGGCAATCCCGCAGTTCGCGGTTTTTGCTTGCAATCGCATGGAGGTCTCCTCGGAAGTTCAACACGGATGAGTAAGCCCATAGTTTTTGTCATCTTGTTATATACCCTTCTCACCTCGTTTCAGCCTGCAGGAACTCACGTTCACGCTGTGTCACACTTATGCTCGTGCGACACGTTCCGTCCCAGCGCCTGTTTACTGTGAGTCATATTCCACCCACAATGAATACTTCTGACATGCTCCTTCCCTTGCCCAAAGATGCCGATGCAAGTATCCCACCCTGTCGCGCCCACTGTTTGTGCTAACATTTTGATAGATCGTCTGTGCACGTGGCGCGTTTCTGCAACGACACGAGCACACTTTCCACCACCCGTACCTGTGTCCTGCTCACTTGCATCATCCAACGGAACACTCGCTCCTGGACCTTCCATTCCGGGCTCATCAACGCTCAACGCCTCACAGCGCAATATGCAAAAGGTGTCCCCAAATTCCAACATCTGCCTCTCATCCTCCCAACATCCGTCTCTCTTCCTCCCAACGTCTACCTCTCTTCCTCCCAACATCCGTCTCTCTTCCTCCCAACATCTGCCTCTCTTCCTCCCAACATCTGCCTCTCATCCTCCCAATGTCTGCCTCTCTTCCTCCCAACATCCGCCTCTCATCCTCCCAACATCCGCCTCTCTTGATCCCAACATACGCCTCTCGTCCTCCCAACATATCATCATAAAGCCTCGACCATTTCTGCACCCACGCCCCCATCTGCCGGGTCCCTTCATCAACACAGTTGGCGCCGCCCTCATTGCCCACCTGCGCTCTGCACTGATCAGATATTATGTATGTCCGTTTTCACTCACTTCATCTGTCTGATTCAAACTCTCGGCATAGCCAAGAATATATTGCTACCACCGCTGCACACTTGGACGCCATTATAAGAAACCTAGTCTAGATCTATAGCTATTTTATAATGATCATTGATAATGTAATACAATTTGAAACATTGGCTCACAATGCAATAACAAAATTTCAATACTCTGATGATGATTGTTATGAGTCGCAATGAACTTCACAATGATTGCCATGTATTGCAGCTGCACTCGCAATAGTCATTTAAATGCAATTTTGAACTGATTTAAACGCAATTTTGAATTAATTTAAATTATGTTGCAATTGTGTTACAATTATGGTGCAATTCTGGTGCAATTACATTGCAATCACATTGCAATCACGACTCTATTATAGCAACCTATTTAAAGATGCGCGTTGCATTTGGAAGTTGAAACCAGTTGCAAACCGTTGAAATCCAGATAAGGAATTTCTGACATCTCTCATGGCAAAACGCGAATGGTAAGGCTGCTCGCGGTCCTGCTTGCCATGACAAGCGAGGTGCACCCAAGTATTCCGTTGCAGAGCATCGAGTGCACCTGCCCGCGTAGCTTCGTCCCCAGAAAGACTAGTGAACGTGGCATTGGGAGGAACGAGTTTATGGACTAGTTCGAGCTCGCTGTCTACAGTCAAGAGTGCCTCGCCTTTCCCGGCACCCGGTTGACTTTGCCCGATCGCCACGAAAGACGGAGTTGCATGCGTCGTCATCGCTTGTCGAGCTCTTATCAGAGCCGAGAGTGTGGGGGTGTATGAGCAGATGTAGATGTCCTCCAGGCATAGTTCCCGCCCAGAGTCATCTGCCTTCATTCAGGAGGGATGAGCAGCGTGGAGAGGAATGGATGTGAAGGCTGCTGTCGGACACAGCCAGATGCGGGAGCGGGGCTTCACTTTGAGATCATGCATGAGTACCTTCACAATGGGTAGCATGACTTCGTCCCATATCTTCCGCAAGAGCACGATCAGATCCGTCCTCGGCTCCTTTGGGCCCATACCAGATGCGTGGCGTATTGCCCTGGCAAAGTTAACCTTCAGCATCTCGAGATCTGCGAGAGCGAGAGATGGAAAGGGAACGTGGTGGGGCTCCCCTGATGTTGGGACAATGACAGCATTGCATGAGTATTTACTCGCAATGAGGATGATGACTGGGCCATGGCGCGCTGCCACTTGCAAGTCATCATATGATGGTGGGAGGAGGAATTGCGAGAAACCTTGAACATTGTGTATTTCCGCCACCACAGCATCCCACTGTTCCATGAGTCTCCTGTATTCTCTTGCTGCTAGATCAGCAGCAGCTCTGTCGGTGATGGCTGCAGAACCCTGAGCATCAGACAGGCACTTGCTGAGTTCTGAGAATTTGTGAGCTAGTGGCAGACTTGCAGACTTGAGGTCGTCCAGCGGAGTCCTCAGTCGAGAGGCCAGCGACCATTGTTGGCCGCGACCCTGTTCCTCAAATTCAACTGCTCGTTGCAATTCATTACGACGAACACCGCATGATGCCGCATCTACTGGCAGTGATTGTGCACCACTAAAAGCGATTGCAGCATTGCGCCGTGAGATGATCGACGATCGCGTCATCACGTGGTCGTCAAAGAGCTCCAAGCATATTTGGTATGCTTCGAGGGCAGATCCATGTTGATAGAGTTCTGCTTGGCGAGCCCACTCAATAGCCTCTTTGATGCGATCTGGGAATCCTTGAGTGGGGTGTCTTGATGCGAGTCTGAAGTTCTCCACTGCAAGCAACAAATCAACAGGGTTGTGTTGCACTCGGTAACGAGACAGATAGGCTTCCTGCAGCCACATGTAGCTGAAATATCTGCCTGGGTGCAGTGAAGGCAAGGCCGCTAATGATTCTTGGCAGAGACTAATGGCCTCTTCAACATCTTCATTCTTCGGAGTTTGCATGAAACGAGAGCAGAGTGCCGAGCTCAAGTTGTGAAGATATACATGCCGCTCTGGATTGTCATGCTGCTTTAACCGAAGAGATTCGCGGTAGAGATCTATGGCCTCATTAAGATCATCACCGGTATCCAACTTGTCATATCTGGTTTGGAGAGCATGTGCAAGGTTGTTAAGTGTGGTATCACGACGGTGATGCCCGGGTAGGTGCAACGCCAGTACCTCGCGATAGAGGCTGATGGCTCTGTTGCTGTCATTAATGTCACCGCGTTGCTTGAAACGCTCGACGAGGGCGCCCCCTAGGTTGTCCAATGGTGGATCACGAGATTCGTGCCCAACAGGGCACAAGCGCAGCCCTTCTTCTAACAGAGAGACGGCCTCGTTGAGGTCTTCAGATTTGCCTTGGTGACTGAAGCGGTAGACTAAGAGTGAGAAGGCCAAGTTATTCAAGCGGGTACCACGATCAGGATGTCCCTCGGGGCACAGAGAAACAGCTTCACGACCAAGTTGTATGCTCTCGTCTATGTCATTGATGCTGCCACGTTGTGAGAAGCGTGTGTTGAGTAACCGTGAAAGCTTGTCGAGTGCTCTTGGACGGTGTTGATGGCCTGGAGGACAGAGCTCGAGCACGAGTCGTCGAAGTTGGATGCCTTCATCAGATGCGTCTATTGGAAGATCGTTGCATTCGCTGATCACATAATCGACAGCATCATCTACGCCGATGCGACGAAGGTAGGTGCCTTCTGGACAGAGCAGCAGTAGCTTGCGGCACAGTCGCGCAGATTCGTGGATGTCGACAACTGTACGCTCCTTGATGTTGCGCCAGATCAATGCTGTAGTGAGATGATATAGGGATAGTGCATGATCGAGCCGGAGGTGATCCTGCGAACGCAATGCCAGGGCGTCGCGGAATAGGGAAGTGGTACAGTCGATGTCCCGAAGATCCTTGCGAATATACCCTTGAAGGCAAGTGCACGCAAGGTTGGTCAGAGCTGTTGCACGGTCAGGATGGCCAACCGGGCACTGCTCTAGAACCGACTGGAAATGCTCCACAGTATCATTCAGGTGAGAGACCGTCTTGCTTGCCATGTATTCGGCGAATCGTGTGTGGCCCGCATCTGTGCGTCGAGCAATCTCGCAGTCGACGATGTACTGCAGTTGACATTCTGTCAGCATAAGCCAACAGCACAGCGGCTGGCGTCACTCACGTGGAATAGTTCACTGTCCTCGTTTCCGCAAGCATGCACAGAAGCGATCTTCAGCGTGAGAGATGGGTGGACACCACGAACAGGCGGGAAGGACAGATCTACGACGCGTTGGTAGATGTACATGAATGAGAAGTGGGTCACTCACCGAAAGGCTCATCTCCATGGTCGAGTAGATCATCCCACGACGTCTCAAGGTTTCCAATCAGTTCTCCGTTGCCGAGCGTTCGACCGAGCTCAAATGATGCCCGGATCTCCATTGATAGTGTAGGTGATCCATGTGACGATCTAGAAACCGAGGATCAGTTTCTCGAATCGCGTCCGCAAGTATAGAAGTCTTTACAAGGTCACAGTATCGCCCCACGCTACAGCGTTGTCGGAAGATAGCACTCGGATGGCCGATTTCCAGCATCTTGTCTCGTCGAGTTTCAAGGACACGTAAATGCCTGCGGGTACGCGCTCGGAAGGGACATCAAGATTTTTTCCGCTGATGACTGTAGATAGAGCATGAAAATCATGAAACGGACAGCAAGGTGATATGGAGTGACCCACCTTCGAGTCTGATAGATCGGCCTTCTAAGTTACTTGACATGTTGGTGTAAGGAAGCAATTATCAAGCGACACAGAGGATCAAGGGTGGGCTGAGTGGAAGTGGAATGAGTGATAGGACAATGAAGATAGGGATAGGATGGTCGTGGAAGTTCAGGTCGGCTATTCGGCGCGATAGACGCTGACTGTGTTTCAATCTAGCGCTAAGACCAAAGATAAACCAAATGGCAGCAGGAGAGCCTGTGTTGAAGAAGTTAATGTCATCAGCGAAAGTGGCCGATCATGGGTTAGGCTGCTGGCAGTAGGCAGTAAGCACTAAGTAGTGGGCTGGAGCAGAGAAGCAAGTCTTAAGGGTCTTGTGATGCTGACCCAGCCTTGCGATTCTTTTCGAGACTCGGATCACTTATACCAGTCATTTAGCACATGCAAGGTAATGGATAGCATGTGTATTTCGTAGTGCGTACAATAGAAACAGGTGAAAAAGAAGTCCACAGGTGCGAAAAAGCCGATCCAGTGCATACGAGTGGGACTGAGCTGATATGATGGGGGAGGATGATCGAGAGCGTTGTGGAAACAAGAGAAGTGCTCTGCGCTAGTGGACAACTCGAAGGTGAGATGAGAGCAACAGCTGATGCAATGAGAAGATGTGAGGGTGAATGTGAATTTACGCAAGAGTCAGAATGCGCAAAGAGGTGAGGAATGATGAAAAATACCGACTGCATTGATGAACTGGAGTCTGGCATCGTTTCCTGAGGTGCAGGAGCCTCTACCTGCATGGCGTCGCCTGAGTCATTTTCTGATTCTTCAAATTGGACACGACTGGCAGCGGAGCCACAAGTTCCAAGTACTGGCAATTGGCTGAGTGTGGGGACGGGTTTTGGTCATACATCTAGTGGGAGTCTTAGTAGTAAGTCACTACCGTGTACTTGATTAGGATTAACTTGATACTTTGGTACTCTAATGTTAAATTCTCGTTGTATACTCATTGGCACAGTAATTCAGCGCTCAGCTCTCTCAATTGCTCTCAACAAGCTCTCAACAGGCAGGCAATCGGAGGACTCTACTGCATTCGCAGCTGTATAACGATCTCACTTCACAAGGACGTTTAATTCTTGCGACTTGATATCATCGCAGTCCAATCTTGTTCGAGGTATAAAGATAGTTTTGTGCATCACGCTGACAGCCCGCTCCAAAGACTTGATACTTTATCAGATAGGAGATATGGCCCTGGTGCCACACTGGCCATGGCCTGGTGACCCCGCTGTGGACCTCCGCTCGAGCTAAACGGAGCCCCGATAGAGATACGTCTCCCTCCCTGCAAGTATAAGTACTACTGCTCCACGATCTCCTCGTTAACTTTATCTTCACTTCAACATGGCGATATCCAAACTCACTCTCAACGACGGCAACCAAGTCCCCTGGATCGGATTTGGCACTGGCACGGCGCTCTACCAGCAAGATGCATAAAACTCTGTCCAAACTGCCATAGTCAACGGCTTCACGCACCTCGATGGTGCTCAGATGTACGAGAACGAAGAGAGCTTGGGTGCAGCCATCAAGTCCTCCGGAGCGGCGCGCTCCGCGCTCTTCGTCACCACTAAGCTCCGCAGACTGCAGTCTGGCCAGACAGCCAAATCTGCCCTGCACGTGTCACTGAAGAAACTGGGCTTGGACTACGTGGATCTATACCTCATACACGTGCCTGGCCAACATGCGGGTCAGCTGACGGAGGTGTGGAAGTCGATGGAGGAGTGTAAGAAGGAAGGACTGGCGAAGTCTATTGGGGTGTCGAATTTCGAAGTTGCGCATTTGCAGGAGATTTTGAAGGGCGCTGAGTTTCCACCTTCGGTCAACCAGGTGAGCGGAACATGTTAGTTTCAGTATTGTTTTTGACAATCCCCCCTTGATAGATCGAGATACACCCGTATGTGTGGAAGTCCTTACAGCCCGTGATCGCGTTGCACAAAGAACACGGCATCATTACGTCCTCTTATGGTGGTCTATCGCCCCTCTTCCGCGCACCAGGAGGGCCGCTGGACCCCGTCATCGAGAAAATCCGGGCACGCCTCGAGTCCACCCGCGGACAATCTGTGTCAGTCGGTCAGGTGCTCAACAAGTGGTTGCAGCAGTATGGCATTTTGGTCGTCACGTGAGTTCCGTTCGTTCTGGGTGCGCTATGTTGCAGAGGCTCATAGTCTCTATCAGCACTTCGAGCAAGGCAGATAGGATGAGAGAGTATCTTGACACGGCCAACGTCCCCGAGTTGACGGCTGAGGAGATCGAGTCGATTGAAAGTGCTGGGGCGCAGCGTCACCAGAAATTCTTCGTACGTCCGATTGATTCGAGGCATCGTTATAGCACTGATCAAAATGCTTTATAGTAGAACTGATATATATAAGGTACAATTGTCACTCGCTTCGCGGTCAGCAGTGCATAGAGGGTGAATTTACGCAAGAGTCAGAATGTGCAAAGAGGTGAGGAATAATGAAAAATACCGACTGCATTGACGAACCGGTGCCATTTCCTGAGGTGCAGGAGCCTCTCCCTGTGCTGTCACCTGGGTCATTTTGTGATTCTTCAAATTGGACACGACTGGGCCCTGGCAGCGGAGCCACAAGTTCCAAGTACTAGCAATTGGCCGAGTGTGGGGACGGGTTTCAGTCATACAAATGAGGAGAGGGAGGGGAGTTCGAAAGGGACATCGAGTCATCGAGTGGTCAATCAGTTGGCAGTGATTAGAGGATTCGTGTCTCGAGCCAGGCCTATTAGCCGCCTATGCAAGGACTGCATGAATGTAAGAGGCCGGAGTCAGCCGGACGGACACTGAAAATTCCATTCACGAGGGGGGGGGGCGTTCAAGCACAAGCTGAGGACAAGTACTAAGTGTGAGCAGTCACTAGTCAGCCTTTCAGCCTCACCACGTCACGTCACCCATCTCTTCATGTATGCCGACTCGGTGTGGATCGTGATCTAATGAAAATATCTGTGTACGACTCCCATCGTCGCTCTCATCCCCAAGTCACCCCCACAGATATCCAGTAATCAGTACTGACACAAACTCACTGCCTGATTGCACCCACCTTACTATATCCAGTGAAATAGCAGCCTCACCATGGTCTCTGATTGTCACAATTCTCGAGGTAGCTCTCGAATCTGACTTTGTCCTGTCACAACCTTCTTATCCGTTCATCTTTATGGAGCTCACCCCTGTCGGTCGAAGGCAGATGGCGGAAACTGATATCTACTCCTCTTACTACACACTGACACTTTCGGCTCTCACACGATAACATTCTATCTTTCATAGCGACTGGACAGGGTCAACCAGCTGCACTCGGAGCTTTGCGGCGCAACACTTGAGCCTAGCTTATCATTGTCGGTCATTATCAGACTCCCGATGTAGTCATCAACCTTGCAGCTTGTTTGCAGTTCTCGGGTTCAAGAGTGTCATTGGCACTCCGCGGGCGATCTCGCACACCATGTTATTACAGCCTTCTACGGCGACGTGTTCAAAGATAATCCACCGTTGAGAAGGAAGTGCCACTTGAGTAAATAATCGTTTTCATTCATATTGGTGTGTAGTTCCAACCCGCGTCTGATCACCTTCGTTTTACAAGTTGGCGTCCTTGTATTCCCTTTTACTACTGCCGTGTACTTGATCAGGATTAGCTTGATACTTTGGTACTCTAATGCTTCGGTTTGTTAAATTCTATTGTGTCGTTGTATGTTTATTGGCACTCAATTGCTCTCAACAGGGAGGTAATCGGAGGACTCTACCTCCATCTCCTGCGTCAAATGAATTCGCAACTGTATAACGACCTCAATTGACAGGGACTTTTAATTCTTGCGAACTGATATCATCGCAGTTCAATCTTGTTCGAAGTATAAAGATAATTTCGTGCATCATGCTGACAGTCCGTTCCAAAAAGACTTTGGGTACCACACTGGCCGTGATCGGATGACCTCGCTGTGGACCTCCGCTCGAGCTGAACGGAGTCCCGATAGAGACATATCTGATATCTCCCTCCCTGCAAGTGTAAGTACTACCGCTCCACGATCTCCTCATCAACCTTATTTTCACTTCAACATGGCGATATTCACACTCACTCTCAACGACGGCAACCAAGTCCCCTGGATTGGATTTGGCACTGGCATGGCGCTCTACCAGCAAGATGCACAGAACTCTGTTGAGTCAATCTCCCGCAGTTATATTGTATATGCTCCACCTTTTTGAGCTCAGCGCTCAATGATTGCAATCAAAACCAGGCCTACGAGCGTCATCTTGATTCGGAAAGGAAAGAGACCGAGGAGCACATGAAAGTCGTTCGTTCCTGTCTTGTTTAGTATCAGCATCGAGAAATTTCCTCGATGACAATTAAAATTTATATGGTGCACCATCTACGGGCCCGTTACGCTAAGCGGAAGCGGTTAGTGATTTGAGGTAGAGAAGATTCGGGGGTCGAGCGCATCAAGAACCGACAGAGTGACAGTAGCAGTCGACAGTCACCGTAAGGGACAACTTGGAGCCTTTCGATTTGTATGTGCCCCGAGTCAGACCCTGACTAGCTGTGCGCACAAGCACTCCTTGTTTTTATCCCCTGCATGATAAATATACGCCAAGACAGTTCGAATAATTGAGGAAGTAGAAAATAATACGAGAGGGGTTCTCAGGGGAGTGCGAAACAATCTAAATATGAGGAAATCTTAGTTACAACAGGTACAGAATGAAAGAGAATCCAGAATCGTAAACTTGTAAAACTATACCAGATGAAAGATGCGACATGAAACTACACACCGATATGAACGAAAACAATTCTCTGCTCGAGTGGCACCTTGTTCTTCACGCTGTACGTAGCATGGTTGAGTGCCGATGCCGCCTTCGTACAGTCCATCATGCCACCCTCTTCCTCCAAACCCTTGAACAGACGCGTGTAGAAAGCTTCAACAACGTGCTTTGCAACATCGTCGTCGACCACCCACAGCGTGCCAATGACACTCTTGAACCCCGAAAACTGCAGGCCAGCTGCGAGGTGGATGACTTCGTCAGGGGTCTTCTCATCGCCGACGGCGGTATGACATGCGGATAAGAATGCGAATTCCGCGTGTGGAGCGTCGTTCTGCATGATGTCGAGCAGCGTGAGAGGTTTGTCTCTCATGGCGAAACGTGAATTGTAAGGCTGCTCGCGATCCTGCTTGCCATGACAAGCGAGGTGCACCCACGTGTTGCATCGCAAAGCTTCAAGTGCACCTGCCTGTGTAGCTTCTTCTCCAGAAAGACTAGTGAATTTGGTATTAGGAGGAACAAGTGTATGGACGAGCTCGAGCTCGCTGTCTACAGTGGCGAGCACCGTGCCTTGCCCTGCACCTGGTTGACTTTGTCCGATGGCCACGAAAGACGGAGTCATACGCATCTTCATTGTCTTCCGGGCTCTGATCAGAGCCGAAAGTGTTGGAGTATATGAGACAATGTAGATGTCTTCTAGGGATAGTTCCCGCCCAGAGTGATCTGCCTTCGTTCGAGAGGGATAGGCTGCATGGAGAGGAATGGACGTGAAGGCTGCCGTCGGACACAGCCAGATGCGGGAGCGGGCCTTCACTTTGAGATCATGCATGAGTACCTTCACAATGGGTAGCATTATCTCGTCCCATATCCTCCGCAAGAGTACTATAAGATCCGTCCTCGGCTCCATTGGGCCCATGTGAGATGCGTGACGAATTGCCCTGGCAAAGTTGACCTTCAGCATCTCGAGATCTGCGAGAGCGAGAGATGGAAAGGGAACGTGGCGGGGCTCTCCTGATGTTGGGACAATGACGGCATTGCATGAGTATTGACTCGCAATGAGGATGATGACTGGGCCATGGCGCGCTGCCACTTGCAAGTCTTCGTATGATGGTGGGAGGAGGAATCGTGAGAAACCTTGAACACCGCGGATTTCAGCTACTGCAGCTTCCCACTGCTCTGTAATTCTCCTGTACTCTGTTGCCGCCAGATCAGCGGCGGCTCTGTCGGTGATGGCTGCAGAACCCTGGGCGGTGTTCGAAACACGCTTGCCGAGTTCTGAAAACTTGTGAGCCAGTTTTGGGTTCGCTGACTCGAGGTCTTCAACTGGAGTCCTGAGCCGAGAGGCCAGTGACCATTGCTGGCCACGGCCCTGCTCCACGAGTTCAACCGCTCGTTGCAATTCATTATGACGAACACCGCATGATGCCGCATCTACTGGCAGTGATTGTGCACCACCAAAAGCGGTTGCAGCATTGCGCCGTGAGATGATCGACGATCGCGTCATCATGTGGTCGTCAAAAAGCTCCAAGCATGTTTGGTATGCTTCGAGGGCAGATCCATGTTGATAGTGTTCTGCTTGGCGAGCCCATTTAATAGCCTCTTCGATGCGTGCTGGGAATCCTTGAGTGGGGTGTCTTGATGCGAGTCTGAAGTTCTCCACGGCAAGCGACAAATCAGCAGGGAGGTGTTGCACTCGGTAACGAGACAGATAGGCTTCCTGCAGCTGCATGTAGCTGAAATATCTGTCTGGGTGCAGTGAAGGCAAGGCCGCCAATGATTCTTGGCAGAGAGCAATGGCCTCCTCAACATCTTCATTCTTCGGAGTTTGCGTGAAACGAGAGCAGAGTGCCGAGCTCAAGTTGTAAAGATATCTATGGCGCTCTGGATTGTCATGCTGCATTAACCGAAGAGATTCACAGTACAAATCTATGGCCTCGTTAAGATCATCGCTGGCATTCAACTGGTAATATCTGGTTTGGAGAGCGAGGGCAAGGTTGTTAAGCGTGGTGTGACAAGTTGGATGCCCAGGTGGGCACAATGCCAGTGCCTCGCGACGGAGGCCAATAGCTCTGTTGAGGTCATTAATGTCACCGTGTTGGTTGAAACGGTCGATGAGGGCGCCCCCTAGGTTGTCCAATGATGAACCACGATCTTCGTGCCCAACAGGGCGCAAGCGCAGCCCTTCTTCACACAGAGAGATGGCCTCGTTGAGGTCTTCAGATTTGCCTTGGTGTCTGAAGCGGTAGTGTCTGAGTGAGACGGCCAAGTTAATCAAGTAGGTGTCACGATCAGGATGTCCCTCGGGGCACAGAGAAACAGCTTCACGACGAAGTTGTATGCTCTCGTCTATGTCATCAGTGCCGCCACTCTGTTCAAAGTGTATAGAGAGTACCCATCCAAGCTGGTCGAGTGCTCCTGGACGGTGTTGATGGCCCGGAGGACAGAGCTCGAGCACGAGTCGTCGAAGTTGGATGCCTTCATCAGATGCATCTATTGGAAGATCATTGCATTCGCTGATCACATAGTCCACCCCATTTTTCCCTACTGCGATGCTCCGAAGATAGGTGCCCTCGGGACAGAGAGGCAGTAGCTCATGGTAGATCTGAGCACATTCACGGATGTCGGCAGCAGTATCCTTCTCGCTGTAGCGCCAGGTCAGCGCTTCAGTGAGATGATAAATAGATAATGGATGATCGGGGTGGCCATGCGGACGCGATGTAAGGGCGTCGCGGAATAGACAGGTAGTGGAAATCAATGTCCTGAAGATCCTTCCAAATGTAACCTTGAAGGCGAGACCATGCAAGGTTGGTGAGTGCAGCACCATGGTCAGGATGGCCGACCGGGCACTGCTCTAGAACCAACTGGAAATTCTCCACAGCATCATTCAGGTGAGAGACACTCTCGCTGGTCATGTATTCGGAAAATTGGGCGTGGCCCGCATCTGTGCGTCGAGTAATCTTGCAGTCAACGATAGACTGCAGTTGAGGTTCTATCAGTATAAGCCAACAGCACAGCAGCTGGCATCACTCACGTCGAATAGTTCACTGTCCTCGTTTCCGCAAGCATCCACAGAAGCGGCCTTCAGCGTGAGAGATGGGTGGACACCACGAACAGGCGGGAAGGACAGATCTACGACACGTTGGCAGATGTACATGAATGCGAAGCGGGTGGCTCACCGAAAGGCTCATCTCCATAGTCGAGCAGATCATCCCACGATGTCTCAAGGGTTCCAATCAGTTCTCCGTTGCCGAGCGTTCGACCAAGCTCAAATGATGCCCGGATCTCCAGTGATAGTGTAGGTGATGCATGTGATGATCTAGAAACCGAGGATCAGTTTCTCGAATCGCGTCCACAAGTATGAAAGTCTTTACAAGGTCACGGTATCGCCCCACGCTACAGCATTGTCGGAAGATAGGACTCGGATGGCCGATTTCCAGCGTCTTGTCTCGTCCAGTTTCAAGGACACGTAAATGCCTGCGGGTATGCGCGCGGAAGGGACATCGATATTTTTTCCGCTGATGACTGTAGATAGAGCATGAAGATCATGAAATGGACACCGAGGTGATATGGAGTGACCCACCTTCGAATCTGATAGATCGGCCTTCCAAGTTACCTGACATGTTGGTGCAAGGAAAGCAATTACCAAGCGACACAGAGGATCAAGGATGGGCTCAGTGGAAGTGGAATGAGTGATAGGACAATGAAGATAGGGATAGGATGGTCGTGGATGAAGTTCAGGTAAGAGGAGAGGAGAGCTGTGTAAAGGTTCAGGCCGGCTATTCGGCGCGATAGACGCTGGCTGTGTTTCCATCTAGCGCTAAGACCAAAGATAAACCAAATGGCAGCAGGAGAGCCTGTGTGAAAGAAGTTAATGTCATTAGCGAAAGTGAGCAACCATGGGTCAGGCTGCTGGCAGTAAGCACTGAGTAGTTGGCTGGAGCAGAGAAGCAAGTCTAAGGGTCTTGTGTGGCATGCTGACCCAGCCTTGCGACTCTTTTCGAGACTCGGATCACTCATACCAGTCATTTAGCACATGCAAGGTAATGGATAGCATCTGATGTATTTCGTAGTGCGTACAATAGAAACAGCGGGGGAAATGCCGATCCAGTGCATACGAGTGGGACTGAGGTGATATAATGGGAGAGGATGATCGAGAGCGTTATGGAAACAAAAGAAGCGCTCTGCGCTATAGTGTGAGGGTGAATGCGAATTTACGCAATAGTCAGAATGTGCAAAGAGGTGAAGAATGATGAAAAATACCTACTGCATTGATGAACCGGCATCGTTTCTTGAGGTGCAGGAGCCTCTACCTGTATGCTGTCGCCTGGGTCATTTTCTGATTCTTCGAATTGGACACGACTGGTAGCGGATCCAGCTACAAGTTCCAAGCACTGGCAATTGGCCGAGTGTGGGGACGGGCTTTGGTTGTACGAATGAGGAGAGGGAGGGGAGTTCGAAAGGGACATCGAGTCATCGAGTGGTCAATCAGTTGGCAGTGACTAGAGGATTCGTGTCTGAAGCCAGCTGGTTGGACTGCTCGAATATAAGAGGGCCATTGGCAGGCAGGACACAGTATGAGTATCTTGCCGGCCGGAATCAGCCGGATGGACACTGGGGCCAGCCTCCAGGGCGTTTCAAGCACAAGCTTTAATTTGAGCACAGGACAAGGTCGACCAGCTGCACTCCAAGCTTTGCGGCGCAACAACTGAGCCTAGCTTATCATTGTCAGTCATCAACCTCGCAGCTTGTTTGCAGTTCTCGAGTTCAAGAGCGTCATTGGCACTCCGCGAGCAATCTCACACACCATGTTGTTACAGCTTTCTATAACGACGTGTTCAAAGATAGCACTCCACCATAGGCTATCCCTCTTAAGTCGCTGTCTTTTGTTGTCCTTTGAGTGTCAGTCATGTCTTCCTGTGCCTTTGGGCAGGTTTCTTCCTCCCTCGGCACGCACCGATCACCGACCAGAATCTGCCAAGATCAGATTTGTCCGGTGTCCCCGCCCAACTTTGGGAAGGCCTCTCTGACATCTCCCTAGTCCTGCATTTGCCTCGTAGCCTCTCACCTTAGCCACGTCCAAGCCTGAAAGGTACGGTTTTACAAGTTGGCGCCCTTTCTTACTACCGTGTACTTCATGATTAGGATTCACTTGGTACTTTGGTACTCTAATGTTAAATTTTATTGTGTCGTTGTATACTCATTGGCACAGTAATTCACCTTTCTCAATTGCTCTCAACAAGCTCTTAACAGGCAGGCCATCGGATGACTCTACTGGATTCGCAGTTGTATAACGACCTCACTTACACAAGGACGTTTAATTCTTGCGAATTGATATCATCGCAGTCCAATCTTGTTCGAGGTATAAAGATAGTTTTGTGCATCACGCTGACAGCCCGCTCCAAAAAGACTTGGTAATCTATTAGATAGGAGATATAGCCTGGGTACCACACTGGCCATGGCCTGGTGACCCCGCTGTGGACCTCCGCTCGAGCTAAACGGAGCCCCGATAGAGATACATCTCCCTCCCTGCAAGTATAAGTACTACTGCTCCACGATCTCCTCGTTAACTTTATCTTCACTTCGACATGGCGATATCCAAACTCACTCTCAACGACGGTAACCAAGTCCCCTGGATCGGATTCGGCACTGGTACAGCGCTCTACCAGCAAGATGCACAAAACTCTGTCCAAACTGCCATAGTCAACGGCTTCACGCACCTCGATGGTGCTCAGATGTACGAGAATGAAGAGAGCTTGGGCGCAGCCATCAAGTCCTCCGGAGCGGCACGCTCCGCGCTCTTCGTCACCACCAAGCTCCACAAATTGCAGCCCGGCCAGACAGCCAAATCTGCCCTGCACGTGTCACTGAAGAAACTGGGCTTGGACTACGTGGATCTATACCTCATACACGTCCCCGGCCAACATGTGGGTCAGCTGACGGAGGTGTGGAAGTCGATGGAGGAGTGTAAGAAGGAAGGACTGGCGAAGTCCATTGGGGTGTCGAATTTTGAAGTTGCGCATTTGCAGGAGATTTTGAAGGGCGCTGAGTTTCCACCTTCGGTCAACCAGGTGAGCGGCATGTGATGAATATGTTAGCTTCAGTATTGTTTTTGACAATCTCCCCTTGATAGATCGAGATACACCCGTATGTGTGGAAGTCCTTACAGCCCGTGATCGCGTTGCACAAAGAATACGGCATCATTACGTCCTCTTATGGTGGTCTATCGCCCCTCTTCCGCGCACCAGGAGGGCCGCTGGACCCTGTCATCGAGAAAATCCGGGCACGCCTCGAGTCCACTCGCGGACAATCTGTGTCAGTCAGTCAGGTGCTCAACAAGTGGTTGCAGCAGTATGGCATTTTGGTCATCACGTAAGTTCCGTTCGTTCTGGGTGCAATATGTTGCAGAGGCTCATAGTCTCTATCAGCACTTCGAGCAAGGCAGATAGGATGAGAGAGTATCTTGATACGGTCAACGTTCCCGAGTTGACGGCTGAGGAGATCGAGTCGATTGAAAGTGCTGGGGCGCAGCGTCACCAGAAATTCTTTGTATGTCCGATTGATTCGAGGCATCGTTATAGCACTGATCAAAATGCTTTATAGTCGGACTGATATATATAAGGTACAAGTGTCACTCGTTTCGCGGTCAGCAGTGGTACTCCTGCATATAATGGAGCGCAGGCAAATAGTGAAACGCAACTGTCTTCTACAACATCACTAGAATGAATATACATTTCCTACACCCTGTCTGAGGGCTAAGCGTGAGATTGGCCAGTCCTCGCGTTGGCGTAGTTCTGGAGGAACCACGTTACTGTCTCCCCAAGAGCTGTAAGGTACGGTCAATGGTCAGCGATTGAAATGAGAAAATGCGAACGACGAACCTTGTTCGAATGGCGTAAACTTAAAGTCAGAGCCAATCAGGCTCATGAGTTTCGCATTCGACGCGGGTTTGCGATCTTGGCCGTTGTCATTAAGTTCGTTCTCGAACTTCACGATGAGAATATCTGAGCTCGGGTAATTCGTAAGCGATATGAAGGAACGCGTACCTCAGGCTTGTGAGGGTGATTCATGACTTTGACGATAGAGTTCGCGAGTTCACGAATGCTGATTTCGTCATCCTCGTCCACTGAGAACTCATTAGTAAACTGTACATACGCACATATACGAAAGCCAACCTGAAAGGATGACAGGTTCGACGGACTCGTACTCGCGCATTTGCCAGATGAATAACTTTGCGAGGTCACGAGAGTAGATGAATTGACGGAGGGGCGAGCCGTCACCCATGACTTTGAATGGCGTGTTATTTTCTGCATGGGATGCGTGTCAGTGTGCAGAACATTTGCAACGAGGGGAAAATGGACTTTGTGCCAGGTAGCATTTGTGGATCAATGCCGGCATCACATGCGCATGCTTCAGATCGCTTCAGAGGGATCAGTCATGATGTCATCACCTTCGCACTAGTTAAGCGTACAAGTTATCGTGGGGTCCAAACACGTTGGTCGGGATGGCAGACGTGAAGTTGCAGCCGAATTCTTCCTGGTAAGCACTACCCAGTGGATATGGGTTGCAGTAAAAGGGTGCTCTAGAATCATGACGTACTGGTTCTGGACATCTACCATCCTCTTCGCATGCGCGTAACCGAAGTTACTCGAGTGTGGTGGTCCAAGGTGAACCTTCTCCTCCGTGAGTGGATATTCGACTTTGTCCGGGAAGACACACGTCGAAAGACAAGAGATGACTTTCTTTGTCCCTTTGATGTGAGCAGTATGGAGAACGTTGTCATTGATCAGCATGTTGTCGCGGAGGAAAGTCATCTGCAAGGGGTCAGATCGCACACAACGCAGTATCTCTATCCTTACCTTCCGCTCTCTGTTTGCGAAGAGACCACCCACTGTAGAGAGGTCGATCAGATGGGTTCATGCTGGGCCGAACTACATACCGAGGGCAGCCAGATGGATGACATGAGTGGGTTGGTACTTCTCGAACAACTTCAGAGTCTCTTCTGGGTTTCTGCACTATATATTGATAATTGCTATCGGGACAAGAATTATATGACAATACCTTAGATCGGCATCGCGGGAGCTAGCAAAGATCCATTTCTCTCCTGGGCGCTTTCCAAAGCGCGAGCCTTCAGGTTCGTGCTCGATAACATACTCGATAGCCTTCCCGACGAGTCCAGTGCCTCCAGTGACGAGTACGACCGCTGCCATAGTTATTATCGTAGACTTGGAGAGGACTGTACAGTGCTAAGTATAAGAAGCGCTGTATTTATATGAGATGAATACTAATCAGATGATCGTATTGGTGTAAGATCATCGAACCGCCTGGTTCCCACAATATCTCTCTCGTACCCACCCTTGCTGTATGAAAGCTCTCAGCCCGTATTTACTGACAACATCTTCTCTAGATTCTCCACGCTAGACCATCGTTGGGTCGCCTTCTTAGCATCTTCAAGATCATTCGGGCCAATATGGACTTCCAGAAGATAGCGAGTGACGTTTACAATCTTGCAGAATCAGACCAGCCTATAGCACCCCTTTTGGGAGAGGCCTTGCAGGCCATTGAGCAGTGTTTGGATCAGTATGGGTGAGCGGTAGCGTTTTCCTTGCTCATGCGCTATCCATCGTACTGAGATTTTACTTGCTAGACAAGACCGCGTATCTCTGAGCTTCAACGGCGGGAAGGATTGTGCGTCCATCGCACCCCCTGAGATGTACATCTACTGATGCCTTTGTCCTGTAGGCACCGTCCTACTGCATCTGTATGCTGCGGTTCTCACCCGAAAGGTCTCTTCCACGCCAAAGCCTATATCCGCATTAAACATTCCGGTGCCATCACCGTTCCCTGCATTGGAAGAATTTGTTAAGATTGCTGCGCAAGACTATCTCCTTGATCTTTTCACATGCAACGCATCTTCGGACATCCAGTTGCCCGTCGAAAGTGTGACGCCCGGTGTGGCGACCCCAACATCGCTCAAAGGCAGCGATAGCTATATAGGAAGTAGACTCCAGACTAGGCCTGTTGGAACAGCCAGAGGAGGTGAAGGGATGCGGCGAGCCCTGGAGTCGTACAAACTACGTTTTCCAGCTATTCAAGCAATACTTGTAGGCACACGACGATCGGACCCCCATGGAGGTGAGTGTCTCTGTTATTGTGCGACGCAAGTACTCACGGCTTGAGTAGCAACCCTATCGCACAGAAACATGACGGACCCGGGATGGCCCGCTTTTGAGCGGGTAAACCCAATCATTAATTGGGGGTACTCGGATGTCTGGACATTCTTAAGGAAACTCGATGTTCCATACTGCGCGTTGTATGACGAAGGGTGAGTATTATCATTATCTCACAGACTTTGCTTGACGCCTGCGCAGTTACACATCTCTAGGATCTACATATAACACACTCCCAAATCCAGCCCTACTTGTCACAGATTCTGATTCGTCCGACGTTCTCCCGTCTTCGCTCACGATTGTGGCGAATGATCCAAATACCATGTGTCTCATGGAACCACCCGCGCCGAAGTCGTTGTTCATGAACGGCTCCGAGGGTAGCCTTGGTCCTTTTACCATTATTGCCAATAACCCCAGCCAGACATGCTTTGCCGAGCCTGCCTTCAGTTCCAAGGAGAAAGAGCCTCCTAGGAGTTCTATAGAAACATTGGGACCTTTCCTGGTTCTGGCGAATGATCCGAACACTCAATGCCATCCCGAGGTTGATGGCAGCAAGAGTATCAATGGTGTCGGCCATTCACCGCGGTATCGACCCGCTTATGAGCTACATGATGGAGCCCTTGAACGTGCTGGGCGAGTTTCGGGTGCTATTCCACCTGTGATAGAGATTTGAGTAATGTTATCTGATACGGACAATTGACGGACAATGCAGTAAATAGAATAAACTCGATGTTTCATTATAACTGTAAATTGACACGGTTCACTTGCCCCTTTGAAGTCTGACCGCCGTTCGACCTGGCGATCTGACAATAGGACTACCAGGTTGCACCAGCATATGATATAAATTGAGCGCTATGCGCTAGACTCTGGAGCGCTTTCAATGAAAAAGTTCATTACCACTAGTATTATTATTACATCCTGATCAACTGGCGTGTTCAAGCATACACTGCCGTACACATTGTCCTCCTCTCCATCTTCGCCCCGAGAAGAGGATGTTATAGTAGTACTTGGCGTTGACCGCGGATACATCATGATCAGACTCCTAAGGTTGAGGAACTTCTGATGCATGTTGTCACTGCACATCAAACGCTAGTGATCATCGATAATCAATCGGGTTCTACCACACGCCAACTCGCAGATGTAAAAGTTCATTTTGGGGCCCTGGTACTAGACTCAAAGTTAGCAGACAGGAACCGCTCGAGCCTCTCACAAAATGAGCAGGATAATCGAGTTCATCATAATCGATCAAAAGTCAACTATCCATTACCGACTGAAGCTATTCACTACGATCCAAAAACCCGACACCGCCTGCCCTCACCTTCCCTATAAAGGTTTCGTACCATCGAGCAATGACACCCATTGGAACAGTGCTGTCAGGGCCTATGCTCGTCCCTGCTGGGACAAAGCCTGCTATATAGTTGAACAGGTGTTTTGCAATTTTTTCCGCAAGTGCAGATGGATCTACGGGCTTGGCTATTGATGCCAGTGAAGATGTTGGTGTTGAAGCGGGGGTGATATTCATGGCGCTCTGTGCTTGAGCTTGGGGGAGGGACGCAAGTTGTGCAGCTATGGCTTCAAGAGGCTCTAATGCAAATCCGAGTATGGCGGTGACTTGACCGGGTGCAGAAGACAAAGTTGCGGATGTGAACGCAGAGGGGGTGGATATACCTGATGGGGGTGCTGAGGTGGAAGAGAAGGCGGACCGAAGGCGGAATATGGCTGATGGTTTATCATTCGAGAGCCTGCCATTCGCAAGTAAGGTCGACGATCATTGCAGTGAGTTGATGAGAGGTAAGCGCACATTCCAAGTACTTGTGAACCTTTTCCAGGCCAGAAAAAGTGGACAGTTGCGCCAAAACCATCAGGGAATGGAACTAGAGAAAGTCATAGAATTTAGCACCAAGGATATGTAGCAGTGCATATACGGAGCGATGGAAGGTGTATGCACACTGACCTGTACCAAGTAAAAACACGCATACATGATTGACCTTTTCAGCAGCTGGGATCTCAAAGAGCGCATGCGTCTCATCCACCTGCTGCAGGTCGGTTTGCAACAAACGACCAGCAACGCAACAGCCAAACATGATGTATGATTTATTAATTAGGGCGATGAGCTTCAGATTAGCAGAGGGTGTTTATAGGCGCGGTCAACCGTAGTCGTTGGGAAGTTGCAGCGGGGCCATGGACGATGATGAAATGTGGACAGACCCGTGACAAAACTCCGCTTTCCACTAACCTCTACTTCATTCTTTCATATTCGACCGTCTTGAATTCAACAGTCACTGATCTGCGTCTTCAACATTCTATATCAATCCTACATGATCAAAACGTGGTTTACCAAATGGGCTCAGCACACCTACTCTTAATTATTTTTGTTTCAACTTTTGATCGATGATCAAACTAAGGTCAATGCAGGCCTAGGCGCTTGGCTATAAAACTATGACCAAGACCTTATCTGTGCTGTGCACACCCCGATAATCTCGCTTTCACCTACCACACAGTGCTGACGGACGCGGTTCTCCTACTCCAAACCTCGGTAGTTCATATCTATTGACGGGGATATGTTTCCGCAGTGAACACCCTTGAGCCACTCAAAAGGTTGCGAATATTTACTACTTGTGTGTTTCCGTGGTCGAATGGGGTGAGCCGTATTTACCAAAGTCTCCCCTTGAGTCGTCACTGATGAGCCTTCTGCACATATTCAACCTGAGCGGTCATCGGATACAAACACGCTATGTTGTCGATGACATACATCGGTCCCAAAATTATACCGCGCATGAGTCAATGATGACTACGTAAGCTTCCGCGTGAGTAGCCTTCCTCGACACGGATCTCAATTGCAAGAGTCCGAGCCTCGGAGGCCCTCTTGCCTCCTCTCGCCTTTACGAGAACGTATAGGAACTCTTCGGGATGGACCGAGCTATGTGATATAATCTATCCCTCCGATCAGAACTCGAGTGTTTTCGTCGTTTAATCATGCGTGGTTCGCGGGAAGGATTTCCTTTTGCAATCGTGTGCTGTTTGCGGGAAGGCTTGCCCTACATAATTGGCGGGCATGAGTGCCCTTAAAAAGTTCCACTCCAACCGTTTGACGGAGATGAAACCGATTATCGTACGGCAGCCCCACTCCGCTGGACCTTGTTTCAGGTGTTATCGTATCAGAACTAGAACACCGCCTCACAACGTTATGAGGGAGCGCCACGAAGAGAGGTCCCACAAATTGTCGTATAGGCCCGCGGATCTGTAAGACCCGTTTTGTTCGGGACTGTTGCGCTGTCTACAACTACATCGTTCACACCTCACTTACTTGTGTTGTGTTCTGTTCCTTTTGTGGGAGGAATGTTGTGGAATGTGGGGGGTAGAGGGGGATGAGACTAGTATCCAGGTACTGTGGTGCCCGCATATTCCTACTCTGTGAATTGTTTCTGACCATCATAGACCCTGGCCATCATACCACATGGACGAGACCAGCCCTGATTAGCCGATGGAACTCGAAGAACCTCATATTGAGCAACAAGTGCCTTGATGTGCTGATCACTTCTCCGTCACTTCTTCATCTTTGTCTTCTTTCCACGTGTTTCCCTCGATGGCATGGCGATGCCGTGCAAGTGGCTCTGCAAGTGGATGTAGACCTGCAATATTCCAGTTAAGGCGGGATCTGCAAGTTAGTACATCAACTTGTGCCAGGCCTGTGCGTTACATATGATTAGGAGAATGTTATAATGCGGTGCTTGTCCCAGAGCGCAACGATAGGATACTTGACTCGACGGTATTGCTCGACGGTGCGCTAACTTGCTGACCTTTGCTAGTGAGGTCGATAACGAGATGTTGATAGCACGGACATTACGGGTGCCAAGAAGTATTAGCTAATATGAATGAGAGACTTTCGTGCGTCTGTCCGGCATTCGATCTCTAAGATAATGCACAGATCTGGACTGGTATGGGCATTTCGGGCTCGAGGCTCTTGAACATCACGGACCGCCCTGTAATTTTGGATTAGGGAAATTCTAGCACTTGAGGAAGCGTTGCGTTTCACTAATATGCATACTTCAACCTACATACTTTGACCCGGTGCCAGAAATTTTAATTTATTTGATGTGTGTACGAGTTTGAAATTGCAACTGCTGTTCTTTGCAACATACCATGAGGATGGTTCATTCGGTTAGGCGTAGATGATGTATGTCTAACAGATATGTAGGCCGACCGGGACCGACAGGCTGCTGCACTGCAGCCGGGCTGTCACAAGCTGTTAGGAAATTATCAATCGGTTACTGCCAGGGGTGGAAACGGCGGGTCGATCTCGGAGTAGAAATCGCGGAAGTAGCCACGTGGTCGATCGAGGACAAAAATAGAAACCAAAAATCAAATAGGCGGGTGCCTGGACAGCCTGACTACACGGTACCGCACCATAAGACCTGGGAATGGTAAGACATTCGATTGGCAGAAAGGAAACAACGACACAACTGAAAAGGTAAGTGAAGAGGACGGCGACTGATAAGTAGGAGAATCTGATACGAGATGACGGGAGACGGCTCACGTGGGGACGACGACTTCACACCCGGAAGCTGTTGCATGTGCAAAGAAGTGGGCCTCTGATCTGAGTTGTCCAAGTGAATTTGATATGCTTACCGACGTCGCCTGTAGAACTGCAGAGTCGAACAGAGATGCGAAGACAATATCCTCGGAACGCTCATGTGCGAAACTTGAAGTGCGAAGATTACGGGGCCTCGGAAGCGGTTCGAAGCGTCAAGTTGCGGTGTTTGCCAAGAAATTAGATTCGTGGGACGCGTAGGGGGGGAGGGGGTTCATTCCTTAACGAGTCATGAAAACGGTGCTAGCCGGTAAAGGTTCGCCTTCTCCAAAAGAGAGTGGTCGAATTGGATGGACTATTGGAGAGTGCCGGAGGTTCGAATGCTCCGATGATGCGCAATAGATGGTGGAAAGAGTAACGGTGAGGGTACGCCGGTGAGTAGGAACGACAAGTGGGAGATGGGCCTTGAAGGCGATAGAAGAGAAATTTAATTTCTCCTCGGGATGGTACCGAGCTGGACTTTGAGGATCTAATAATAGGGCATATGAGCGACTGACTGCCCATGGGTGATGGTCAGTGGGAAACTTGGTAAGAGGGAGGAAGGGGGGCTAAATGACACTCTAATAAGCAGTAAATTCGCATGTTAGGAGGAGGAGATGTTCTTTATTCTTTACTACCTACCTTGGCGTAGAAGATTGAAAATCCGAAGATTCGACCATTCTTGGTTCTCTAGGCCACGACTCTCGCAAATAACGTACATTGGGGGGGGCAGTGACTAATCTGGTGAGTGACGAACTTGATCTTGTAAAAAAAAAGCGGGGATGGGCTTCAAGGGTCGGTCTCCGTTCGTCCGAGGATGAATTGAATCAGGGTTGAAGTCCGGAAGTCGTACTACAGCTCATAGATTCACTCAAAAGTTGGTTCACTGTGTCAGATCGAACTGTTTATCATTTTGCTTGGCACGCAAATCGTGAAATCTGTGAAATACGGGACCTTGATTCAAGTCTGTCCTCCTTCAGACAGCTGCCACCCCATATTCCTCTTTCCTTTCTGCGATGGCTATCCCAGCTAATGCATACTATATACTAGACTCTCCAATCCCTCATTACGGTCTTGATCCGCCTAACAGTGCAGGGAGTAACTCTACACGTTCTCATTCTGTAAAATCGGAACTCTCGTCTTCACCTTATCTTGATCTTTCTCCCTCACCACCCCACACTTTTTCTTTCCACTTTCCACCATCAGCCTCAGCGCCTACTACCACGCATCTTGGTCCTAATTTTACTTCAACATCTAATACAATACCAGGTCGTCCTTACCGCTTCGGTCCCATGCCACTCCCAGACGACTCATGGCTTGGTAAACGGTCAGGTAATCCCCATCTCGATTTGAATGCAATGTCATTCCCAGACGAATACGACGATGGCGACGAATTGGCAGATCTTCCAGGCTCCTCTGGTCTCCCCACTGCTTCATCTTGCCACTCAGATAGAGTCGTTAGGAGGAGGAGCAGCAAAGGTATGTCCCTCTTCGTCTCACAGGTCTATCCAATTCATGCCTTATCATATATCAGCTTGCGATCAATGCCGTAAGAGCAAATGCAAGTGTGAGCGTGCAGGAGACGGTGAGGCCTGCAAGAGCTGCATCATGCTCGGGACGCGTAAGTCTCCCTAACTCCACACAGTTGGAAACCTGCTGATCATGCTTTTCCTTTCCTTCCTCATCGCCTCGTTCTCATTCCCATTTTTTCCTCCGCCGGGCCCTCGGTCTTCATGCATATCAACGCGACGCCACCTGACACCACCCTGATGCGGTCGCCTTTCGTTACCTTCCTCAAACCACTCAAACCGTCATGAATTCCCTTTCGTGGCCTTCGCAACCGCAACCTTTGATATTTACATCCTGCCACGTGTGACTGGTATTCTGGAATACCAACGATCCCCTGTATCTGCATCATCACATGTGATGATCCTCGACATATCAACTCCTCGGTTATCACTTTTCGGCGCGAATCAACATCTTCATGCTTCATACTCACGATGTCCCGATTCCTCGCTCTCGTCATTCTGACCCGATTACGTCTATCTATCTGCAGCGTGTACATTCCTCGGACCCTCGCGCAAGCGTGGCCCTCCTAAGGGGTACATTGACGCCATCGAAGCTCGGTTGCATCAAACAGAGGCACTACTGGGCGTTCTCCTCGCTGTCGAGGCAGAGCGCGGCGAAAGGTGCGTTTGGCTCATCTTATTTTAAAAATATTTATTGATTTTGTGCAGGGATGGCGAGGCAGGTATGGGACGTTCAACAAGGGACAGCCCTGCAGGGCTGGATGATGTGTTTCATACTCTGAGACAGGTTAGTATCCTTTGTGGAGTGCGTGCTTTGGTTATTTCAAGCTGTTTATTTTTCTCGTCACCACGGATTCGTTCTCACCTTTGTTGGCTTGCGATGTACATCTCTGATTGTATACGCATACTGATAAAATTCATTCAGGACGCTCTTGCTCGCGAGATTCTCAATCGGGTTGATGCCTCCTCATACGGTGTCAAAGGACGAAAAGGTGGCAGCGCTAAACCACGACCTAATACTGCCACTACAACGGAGAGTAGTGGTATTGACTTACAGTCCACACAGTAAGTTTACTTCTTCTCCTTTTTTCAGTAGCGTCGAATCAAATTTGTACAGCCCTTCAAATGAATGGCAGGACCGCGTTGTATCTCTCCTTTCTTCATCCCTATCGCTCTCCCACCCGCCTGCATCTGGTGCTGTTTCCCTTAACAACCCGCGTACGATCCAGCTTTCTAGAGCCTCGCCATCTCTCTCAGTCGACGGTAACGGACGCCGTCAACGCCGGCGACTTGGCTCTTCGTCATCTCCGGATCTCTCTGACCAATCACAAGCGTATGCACCTGCCAGTACAGACTCTGAGGACGACGACGACGTTGTGGATGCGATAGGCCAGCTCTCCTTGAACGAGGACGAACAAGTCCGGTACCACGGAAAAGCAAGTGGTCTTTACCTGTTGGGGTATAACGCGAGGGAGGAAGCTCGGAATGAAGGCGGGATTTGGTGAGCGGCTTGTCCACCGATATACCACACAAATGTCTCACATGTTACAGGCGCTTCCCCAAGGCCCGTGTCTGGCCGCCACTCCCTTCATCTACCGGAAATGCGACGTCGCCTGTAATTTCCAGCATGAATGCGCCGACGAAGTCTGCCGCAAGCCCGAGCACGACCAATCTCTCCTTGTCGGGTCTATCTGTCGTGGATAAAGATCTGAGTAGCGTCATGCCTGATCCAGCTGTTCAGGAGCATTTGCTACAGATATACTTTACTTACGTACATTCGACATTCCCGGTCTTGCACAAGGAGGGTTTCTGGGAGGGTTTCAAGGAGTGAGTGTCACCTTACGAATTTATTCCGACTGCCACTGATATCTATGTCAGGCATCAGAATACATCTGCAACTAACACGCCATCGCCCGCGTCAGATGGCAAATCTCCGTCGCCCTTCCACCGTGCCCGCCGCCATATTTCTCCGCTGTTGCTCCTTAGCATGTTTTCCATTGCGGAACGCTATTCACCATCTTCCTCTCTCCTACCTTCCTCTCCTCCCTCGTCGTCGCCATTGTCGCCAAGAGAGCCAACCCCTATGTGGACTGCAGGCGATCAGTACTTTAACATCGCCAAGACACTCCTCGACAGCAGCTATGCATCTTCCTTGCCAAGCACTGTGCAAGCTCTCCTATTACTCGGGTACCGAGAGCTTGGCATTGGTGCCATGGCACAAGCCTGGGTGTACACGGGTATGGCGGTACGTATGGCGCAAGACCTTGGCATGCATCGCGCAGCCGATGGCTGGGCCCGTGCGGACGTCGGGCGTTTGTTTGGCCCACGGGAGCTACAGGAGCGGCGGCGGATATGGTGGGGATGTGTCGTGCTCGATGGCTACGTGAGCACGTACATCGGAAGGCCGCTTGCCATCTTTGAGCGAGATTACGACACACTCTTACCGAGCGAGGATGAGGTACGGAAGTACTGTAAATTGGTTCTGATGCGATGTGATTGACGGGTGGTTTTTTTTCAGGTGGAGGAACTGGAGTTGTGGACGCCTCATGAGTCGCTGCCGCCTGATTCCCGCGGTCATGGATATCCGCCTAGTGCAGAGATGAAGCGTTCGATAACCGGACGCGTGCTGTCCTGCTTTAATGCGTCTGCATCTCTCTGTGAGTACCTTCATTTGACCACGCATCTAGCGCCAGAGCTGAATTTATGCTTCAGCGACCATCCTTTCTAAGATCGTACAATCGATGTACGCCATTCATCCGGTGACCTCTCGGTATAACGAATCGGTACAACTCGAGGGGCTGCTGAATAAGTGGTACCTCGACTTGCCCGAGCATTTGCAACTGAAGCAGGGCACGACTGTTTCACCGCATATTTTGACATTGCACATGCAGTATTGGTGTACGGCATTGCTGTTAAATCGCCCATTGTGAGTACCTTCTCGTTTGTCAGTTATTCCTTTGGAAGTAACTGGGCATCTAGCATAAGGAATGCGTATCTTCTAAATAAGGGGTGAGCACTCTAAAATTCCTCCGTTGTTGGGTGATGTTAATTTTTTTTTCACAGGAAATCGGAGAGTATAGACGATGCAGAAGCGTGTGCGACGAGTAAGAAACATTACGAGCTCTGCGTGGGTGCTGCAAACCACATCGCATCTATCGGTAAATTATTTTTTAAATTATTTCTATGAATGATCTCTTACGTGAAACGACTGAAGTGTCGTCTTATCGGGAAAAATATTGCCTGCAACGCGCGCCCGTTTTTCTTTGCTTCTACATCTTCACGGCGGGTATCATGCATGTCACGAGCCGTAAGTCGCTATTTAATTTCTTTGAATGATCGTTCACTCATTCTATATCCAGTGTCCATCTATCCGAATGACCCTCAATCCCGGATAGGTCTGTTCAAGTGTATGGATGCGCTGCAAGATATGGAAGTTGTCTGGCCCTCCGCAGCACGTGCACATGAGCTTCTTCAGGGCTCAAACGTCATGGAAAATACCCCGAACTCTAGCCAAGCGCGCCTTTCATTTACTTCTCCGGAGCGCCAGAAGCGAACAGCCTCGCATTCAGTAGACTCAGAGGATGCCTACGAGCGTTCGCAGCTCCAGGTCCTGCCGCCGAGCAGTTCGCCTCACGTCCCAGCGTCGGGGCAAGGCTACGCCAACACCTGGCGATCGACTCAGTTTAGCGGAACGTCGCATGGTGTTAGTCACGCTCAAGAGTCTGGCGCGGGGCATCATGGTGACTTTGCGGGGGTACCTATGTCAACTTCGCAGTCGCAGTCGCAGTCCTCGTCGTATTACCCGTGGCCCTCTGATGGATCATCGTACCTCTCGTTCCCGGGAACACTGTCTACGTCTGTGCTTCCGCAAATGTATAGCACAGGCTTGGTTGATGAGCGTCGGGTGGGGAACTCGCTGTCGTCGACTTCGCATCAAGGACAATCGCGGTTGAACGTGCATGGGAGTGGATCTGGTTCATATGAACATGCTGGGACAGGGCGGTATCCGCAGTTTTGGAACGACTATACATCGTTCCCGCAGATGGGGATGGCTTACAGCCAGCCGCATTCACAGCAACAGACGCCGCAACAGCAGGACAGCTCGTACATGAGCGGGCAGTATGGTGGTATCTACAGTGAGTTTTCTGCGTCACGGGGAAGAAGAGCGATGTCCTGACACTCTCGCGCAGGTAATCATGCTGCATCTTAATTTTTTTTCGAGTGGATTATACCACCTTGCTCAAACGGACACTAAGTACATAGTAGACTTTCTTCCTTTGGACTGCGCCTCTTCTCTCACAACCTAATGTATTACATCCTATCACACACGCCCTTTTTGTTTTGTTTTTCGTCGCTGCGCTATTCCATCGTTGTATCCCTTCTGTCATCGTCCTTAATACCCGCCTGTATAATTCGCTTCGAGAGGACCTTTATATCTCTATGTCTTTTATGTGTTATATCCGATTACTCCCCTGCGCTTTGTTTCCACTAAATGTATGCCGAGAGATACTTTAGAGCCTTTGATACTTAAATGGGATTGATGCACCACCTGTGTAGTGACAAGACCTTTGTGCGATAAATGGAATATGCAGCAAATAACGAAGAGTTTCGTAACTTAGTATGCCTTGAGGAATCTGCAGATCTGAGCTGCAAACGCGGGTGCTTTAGTGGGTGCCTGATATGGATTCAGATATCCACCGTCAGCACTAAGCCAAAGGCTTGATTACTGCAGGTAGGATTCTAACACCCAATCCACTCTGCCACCATAATTCTTTCCATTCGCAAAGTTGGCCAAGTATGTACCACGATGAGGCGAAAGAGTCCAATAACATTGAGCTTTTAATCACCTTGATGGACGGAGGAGTGGATCATGAAGTGGCCAGGCGCGTTCTACGAAAATTCGACGGCGATGTAGAGAAGGCTGCTTCTGCTATGATCGAGGGCGACAGGGGAGAGGAGCAATCGTCGCTGTGGACGTCGCATTCGCAGATAGAGATAAACCAGCCCAGACCGCTGCCTCCTCCCTCTGTTCGCCCAAACTCACCAATCAATATCGACCTCACGGGTGAAGACGACCAGAACGACGAGTTATCGCGCGCTTTGAAAGCGTCACTCGAGACTGCCTCTCAAGAGGCTCCGAAGTTTGGACCGAGCGAGCGGCCTCCCGATGCCAATTGGGCGATGGTGCCTTCGAATGTAGGTCAGTCCGTACTTTATGTCGTTGCTTTGGCATTGATATCGTGTTCAGCAGAATAATTCTGGTGCGGATGACCTAGATCGCGCTATACAAGCCAGCTTTGAGCAGGCTGATACTGGCGATGAATACCAGCCTTTACCCCTTGATCAGCAATGGCGGAAGGAAGGCTGGTATGTCTCTAATCCATTTATCTCCTTCTATTAAAGGCATCCCTGCAGGCCCGTGACTTTGCGTCCAACGAAACACACGATGGTCTACGCAGCTCTGATTCTGCAGGCGCTTTTCTATGTTCCACAGATTCGTGCACGCGTTGCCAATTGGAGACCAGCTGTGCCTGAAGGCGCTACGGAAGCCGAACCTCCAAAGGATGGGCCAGGTAAATGTGTTTTTATTGTTCGATAGACATTGCTGACAGTGCCCAAGAACTCCTAATGTGGAAGCTCGTTGAAACATTCACCAACATGGATCTCGCAAAGCTTGTGGATCTGGACGCTCATGAGGTGCTCGAGGGGTTCAAGCCTGAGCCCTGGTCGAACCCGGCGCAACCGCCGGGCGAGCTATCTCATCGTGCGTTTCTTTGAGCTGGTTGTGTGCGTGATAATCAATGGAGAACCAGGATTCTTCGATAAGGCAGCAGGTGCCCTCGACAAAGTGTTTACCCATGAATTCATTCGTACTGGGCAGGCAAAGTACTACATGGCATCGAATGCTCTTCTCTGTCCCACTAATATATGATGCGTAGACAGCGCATTATGCAATTTCAGCATGGCAATTTCGATGACGAACCCGGAGAGCTTCTGCAAGATGCATCCATTGTCCGTGTCGAAGCTCTTGGACCGAGTGACACGAATGACCTCGTCGGTCGCCTTTCTGCGCAGCTTTCCAATCCAAAGGATGATGATACCAAGCAACGCCAGGTTATTTTCGAGCCATCGGAGGTGATTGCGTTTCATCTCATACGCTCGGGCACTGTCATCGGCGAACGCAAGCCGTTTAAATACCCGAAGCATATCTATCTCGACCAGTTCTTGAAGGAAAACGTTGAGCTTGCAGAAAGCAAGTGGGAACAGCAGCGGGAACTTCATGCAGATATTCAAAAGCTAGTATTGCATAACAAATCCTTGACTCACTTCAATGTTTGTGTTTTGCCCCTTACTGTATCGTCCCCTGCGCTAACCTGGACTGATTCGCAGGACAGAGACACGTTAATGGACCTGCGTTCATCGATTTACTATTACGAGAATGTGGTAGATGCGAAGGGCGACGACGAACGCACTCGTGTCACCCAAATTACGGCTAACAAACTAAAGAGTGTCCTCGCTCAGATGGAGAACGAAATCGAAGGTAGCGCACACGTACTTCTGCTTGGCGGGCTATTGATCGTCATCTTACCCTTCGCAGCCACGAACCTCAAAATTGCAAAGATGCGTGATCAAGCAGCAACGCTCCTAGATTGCCCTGAGCTCCAGCGCGCCAGAGTAAGTAACTGAATCACTTATCTCAGTTAGAGTGATCCATTAATCCGTCTGTAGTATGATCTTCGCGTGGTACTGGTCCACGACGGGTTGTACGGCAGGAAGCACCTTTATTCCTATGTGCAAGAAAAGGGTGCGTGGTGGAAGATAGAGGACACATCCATTACTCAGGTATGGGAGATCTCGATGGCCGTACATACCGTGAAGCTCACACGTCAAAAAGGTGTCCGAGGAAAATGTTATGGAGGATTCGGTGGGCCTGCATCTTGGTGCAGGACCATACCTCCTTTTGTATTCCAGGGCCCTACCAGAAGGCGCAGAGCTACTGGATCTTCAGTGGCCTCCGCCAATTAAGGTATGTCGGATGTCCAGGATTGTTTGGACGTGCTAAAACACACCTAACTTTTCACAGATCGATGTAGAGAACCACAATCGTGTGTTATTGGAGCAGTTGCGATGTTCAGAAGAGGAGATTGATGCTAATCAGGACAAGGAAAATGTCTTGAACCAAATGGATGTTTTATGCTAACTTGAATTAACATAATTTTCATCTGGGAGACGCCGGGTCCATGGGAGACGCCCAGGATGAATGACATCGTACAGCCCTGCTAATGATGAATAATTATAAAATCTGCCACCGTAGCAACGTACAAGAAGATCATATGTGGCAATGAAAAAAGGAGCTCTGCAGACGTTCTAGATGAGTCTCTACCGCGTTCATACAGCAAGACATGACGTCAAGAGAAGGCAAAAAAATCATAACAAGAGGGAGAATAGGAAGGGGGCAATTATGGCTGGTAACTGAATGTCCGTCAGTAAGCCAGCGAGCCACAAGAAGTATACAACGTAAAAGTGAAAGGAAGACAATAACATCAAATCCACAAGAATTTACTCCGCGGAAAACTTTCCTAGTCGAAGCGCATTGCATCCAGCGAGGGGTTATAGTTCGAGTACGGCGCAGCTCCACGAGCCCTTTCGGATTCCGCGTAGGCGGTAAAACCGCGGGTACTCCCCGAACCAGTGTGAGACTGCGGCGATCTACTACTGGAAGGGCCACTCTGCCCCAACAGCCTAGAACCCTAAACGATATAAACACTGCAGATCAGTCGAAGTTTGTAACCAAAAAACCTCGGGTACTCACCGGTCCGGATGGAGGTCTCGTAGGCGTACGACTAGACAAGGACGAACCGGACGATGAACGGCTTGGAGTTTCGGGGTAATCCAGGAATGCTCCCTGCTGACCATAGTATCCTTGACCACCAGCGCCCACCCCAGGGGTAGACGACTGGTCACGCATATTCGTCATAGCCATAAAATCAGGGAGACGTCTCCCAGCTGAGGGAGCGTTCGTATTTGATTCAGCCTTTCTGCAACACGAACCCCGTTCACCAGATACCGCAAACGTCGTTCGGGACCGCGCATCATTACAGTGGTTATCGCACTGGCAGCCTTGACAGCATCCACAACATTCTGGAAGGCAGGCACAGGAATGGCGAGGGCATTTACACCGCCCACCGCAGCACTCCACCGGCGAGGACGGATTCTCAGGCATCCGCGGTCTTCCGGTTTGATAGGACTGGGGTTGCGGCATGGACAATTCATATGGGTTGAAGTTCGGCTGCGTATTTGAAGCGTCCGGACCAAGTGAGACTTGTCTGAGCCATTCATCAAATTCTTGTGATTGTGATGGATCAGAAGAAGAGTTAATGTTAGGAGGCGGGATGCCGGCTGGTATGGATAATATGGTGCAATCGAGGCAGTAGGCGCAGGTAGATGGGTTGGAGCATGAGGCATAGGTAGCTCCACCCGTGATCGGTGGATTGTTATGCAAAGTACATCCAGGACACATGCATGAGTCACCACATGCACAGACAGAGGGGAAGGCCCCAGCAGATGACCAGGCATCTGGTACCGGCTGACTTCCCAGGGTTGGCTGTGGGGATGAAACAGGACGTCCAGCGAACGTGGAGGGATCTCCATTCAATGACGATCCCTTTTGATCGTGAAGGTGATCTGAGTGAGTATACCCATAAGCGCGACCGTAAGGGCTGTAGTCGTAGTTGTGATGCCGGATACTATGACCGTGAGGGACGCTCGAAGATGGATCATGCAAAGAGCCATCAAGAGGGAGTTGCCTGTGGGCCGGTCTAGGAAGTACCGGACGGAGCTCAGCAATGCGCGCTAAGACATGAGATGAGAGTGGAGGAGATATGGCTTCATGATTATGTTTTGAGGAGTCTAAATGGTGCTTGTCTCGTTTAGGAGGCTCTGCGCCAGAGTAGCGACGACGCGTGGCAGGCTTGCGAGGAACGGCGCAGTTGCACGAGCCACCGGAGCTACATCTACAGCCAGTTGGAGAAGTTTCACCTTATTGAAAGTCAATACTGAAGATGACGGCGAGGAAAATATGTCGCTTCGGGCCTACCGCTGTGGTCTGAGTCGTCCGATGACGGCAGCAAAGTAGCTAGCGTTTCAAGGGCCTCAGGAAGGCCATGAGGAAACGCAGCAGTAGCCGGCAACTTCGGCGTCCCTGAAGAAAAAGAAGGGGCCTTAAAGATAAGACAGATTAAATTCAGTGACGAATGTGGCGTACCCTTCTTGCTATGAGACGCCTCGTGGGCACCGGGGGCGCCTTGATCTTGTGACCCACATGAACATTTGACGTGTACTTGTTTTGTTTTGCGTAGTTCTCTACAGTGCTCACACTGAGTGACTGGACGACCTTTTTTCTTAATTTCGAAAAGGGGGCGATCCGTATGTTTACATGCGGATGAGCGATGCCCCTTTATGCATGTTTCGCTACATAGTGATTATCTGAGGACACAAGAGGGAGCTAAGAGGAAATGAAAGACATACCACGCGTATTTCTTATCACTGAGGAGAACCTGAATGGTGGATGGATTAGAAGGCATGACGATGAACACGATTGGTTGGGGTATCCTACCATGTTTGTAGCGATTGGTAAGGAAAAAAAATAATCAAGGGTAGTACCGTCCCGGACAAATGGTGGTAGTTCACCGCCCGTGACGTGAAGTGTAGGTTAGCAGGATATGAGAAACATTAGTACGAAGGCAAGAGGGTCTTTATGGACCGTAAAATAGGAAGAAACAAGACTGTTGACGAGCGTTGACAGGCCCGAGTGTCCATCCTTTAATCGACCTACCTCGCATCTCTTCTGTGCCACCAAATCAAAACAAAGAATAATAAATGACCAAACATGAACTAGCATGCACCAAGTTTCCGCATCCTGCTGATTCAGTGATTGAGCTCTTTCTGCTAAAGGTCCGGTTGTTGCTGAGTTTCACTATATTTTGGTTTTTCTCTGGCAACCGCTGGAACTCGAGTTCCGTGGTATTCCCATTGTTATCCGCGTTTAAAATGTCTACTACAGTTTCACACCTTACTCGGAATCGCCACTCTCAAGAACAATCTCCTGGAACACAGGTCGTAATCGAGCGCGCGGCCCCTCTCCTCAACATAGCACAACCCCCTGAATCTTCTATATGATGATATTATCCATTCTAACTTGAAATGACCTCCTCGTATCTTGTCTGCAGTCTGCACGACTCGGAGATAGGCGATCCAATTCATCAATTCTGATCGGGCACCTTCAATCATGTCAATCACAAGTTACAACTCATCATCTTCCTCCTCACGAATCTTCGTGACGATGGTCCGATACTTGGCTCACGTCAACGTCACTGCCACCCTGTCCGCGAGATTACAATATATCAATGATATGTCCTCCAAGGTTCTATCTGTCTTGCAACAACGTTCCTCCTTCTTGTACTCCGGGCGCGTGCCAGGGGCGGTAGCTCCACTGGCGTTCTGCCGAGCTGGAATAGAAAACTCTGACACCTAGGAATTCGACAACCCATCGAATAGTGCCTTCTTTTCGCCTTCCTACAAGGTACATCACACTTTCGAAGCCCGTTGCCAAAGAAGAGTGTACCTTTACAATGCAGAATTGCCACAAGTACGATTTGATTTTTTATGACATCCCGGGAGTGATGAGAGTATGAATGCGCATGGTATCAGCAAGAGACAACTGGCTGGATAATTTTACGACGATGCAGCCTCACCGGGGTCCGCGGCACGCTGCTGTCTTCTTGCCTTTTTGGCTGCATTTGCTGCCGCAGTTTTTGCTTTTTTGGCCTCTGCTCGTGCCACCTTCTCTTCCTCCTCCTTCCTCTTAGCCTCTTCCTCAGCTTGACGCTTATCTTCCTCTGCTTTGGCCTTCTGCTCTGCAGCGCTCATTCCACCCTTGTTCTTCTTCTTCGCCTCTCGAGCCTCCTTCTCTTCCTGCTTAATTCGCTTGATTCGAGGGTCAAGGCTAAGTGTGAAATCCACGAGATTGCGGAGACGGGCGATGTCCTCTTTCTTCCGACGAGCGCGCTCAGATTTGTTCTTTTTCTCAGTGTACCTTTTGTCATCACGGCTGCAGGCAAAGTGCGTGAGCCGGAAAGGCATGACCTCGGGGTTCCCATCACTTACCTATCACTTCCTTCGTTCACCTCCTTGTCTAGGTATTCAAATGATCGCCAGCTGTCAAAGTTGTACCAGAAATCATAGAAAGCATGGACGTTCTCCTTTGGGTCGTCGTTCTCGCCCAACATTGGCACAGGCGTTTTCTTGCTGAATCGTCCCTCCCTCTCGAAGATAGGTGCAAATGTTCTGAAAAAGAGTGCAATGTCTTTTTCTTGACCTTTGAAGTCAGACGCGGAAGGATCATCCTCTTCGAGGGATAGGCAGACAGGGTCGACAGAGTCGAATTGGCGCCGCCGTTCAGCATTCGTGAGAACCTCGTTGGCTTTTTGAATGCACTTGAAGAATGCGTCGTCGTTCGTGGAGTGCGATGCACCTGCTTTCTTGTCTGGATGGTGTTTTAGTACTTTCTTGCGATCTAGGGAGTAGCAGTACGTCAGAAACTTTGAGGATGCCAGTTGTCCCTCACGTACGGGCAATTTTTATTTGCTCGGGCGTCGCCTTGAATCGCAGGTGTGACAATCCAAGGACCTGATAATGATCTTGTTTCTGCGAATGATACTCAGAGTTTACATCGCAGCATAAGTAAGTTATGATATGCGTACCTTCCACTCCTTGGCGTCAAGCAGAAGGAGTTCGGGAGATTCCTCCTCCTCTCCAACACCAAGGTCGTCCTCCCCATTCAGGCCATCTGCGTTAAGCGCCTCCAGGCGCTTCCGCTCCTCTTCGAGCTGCTTGTCATACTCGTCAAAGGTGAAGCTGTTAAGTGTGCGTTTAACGTGAGCTAGGTAGGCTGCGCCTGCAGGGATGAGCTTGCGCTGGAGAAAGGCTGCGTGAATGAGGATATGTTATCAAGTGGACAAAGCTGCACGACGAACCACTTACGGGAGAGGGAGGACGCTGGTTCGGAGGGTGGTGTCCAGGTTGGAGGCAGCGAAGGTAGCGAGACTAGGGTCGCCATTGCTGATGACTTTTGTTGGGTCTTTGAGAGCAATGGGACTTTGATGAGACTGCAAAAAAGTTTCGATGATCATTATGTAAGCAGATGATTTGACAAGGTTCAACCAGAGTCTACTAGTAGTAGTAGTTGTGTCCTCGACGTCCACTTATAACTTTGCAAAGCACATATCTCCATAGCTTTGAAGATTTCCTGCAGACACTAGATTGTCATAGATGTGCTACTAAATAGCTCTGCATCAGTTTTATTCACGAATGAGTGCGCATCCAAATATCCGTCACAGAGCACGGTTTCGTTACTCTCGTATAAATGATCTGCATACTTGGTAGGAGGCAAGTCATCTCTCCAAATTCTTCGGGAATGCTGATCGGTTGACCTTCAACCAGAGTCGTATCTCGCGCGCGTATTTACACGAGATGATAATGCAGCATCTCTGCAGCATTGCTCTGGTCGGTCCTTCAAGTTTTTAATTCCATCCTTCCTCTGGTGGTCCGGGAATCTCGGCGAGGTCTTCGAGCTGCTAGGACGACTATGATTGAACGTGCGAGCGCGTTCATCTATACTACTTATCCCTTCTGCTTTGCATTGAATGTTCCATGTTATTGTTCCCTGTGGGACGCTCGGTCTAGAGCAGAATTTCAAGTGCACGTCTTAAACCGGTCCTACATGCGTCTTCAATAAAACCATCAACTGCGGTGGTGAGTATCCCGAATCCATGCTTTTCTTTCATTCTATAAGCCGACTTCGAGTCCAGCCTAGCAGTCCGAATCCAAATTTCTTTCTCAACAGTGGCATCCATAAGTTACTCGTTGCAATTCAGCCTGGGGCAGACAAGAATGATAAAAGACCGCTGTTGGTCTCTGAAAATCATTATCCGCTATTTCCATCATCTGCTTGCATCCCCGACGTTCTTTCCACACTTGACGCTCTTTATCTACATCAAGTTGACAATATGGTCGCTCTTCAAGTATTCTACGAAGGCCGAGCAGGAGAACGCTTTATCACCAAGCCAGTAAGCGTCCTTTCATACTCGTTCTCGTCAGTCCATTCTGACGCCTTTAAGGCCAAGTCACTGTCCAAGGTATGGACTAGCATCAAGTCGACCAAGAACTCTTTTTCCTTCAATAAGGTCAACCGCGTCCCGGTGCCTAAGTACGATGTGTCTGTTTCTACCCCCGCTACCGCCTGGTGGTCGCGTCGTTGCCATCCCTGCCTGGCCCTCTAGTGCCAGTATCATGATTTCTGCGACTGGTATCCTTCCGCCTGTTCTTTCTGGCACGTCCGATTCTGCCGCAGGAGAGACAGAGCCGCTTCAAGGCCTTGTCGATGCGTACTACGATCCAGACGTACTCGACATCAGGAGGAGGGTGTTTGTCTTGGACTTCATTGAAGCGTTCTTTGCAAGAGACCACAAAGTACGTGGAAAATCCATGACGTTCAATGGCACATATTTACAGGGTGACATAGGCGATGGACATCTTGAGCCCTATCCATGCATTGGTGCCGTCCCACCAGAATATGTCTGGCACAACGGTCTTTAACACATCGACGCGCTCCGCAAATGCAAGTACACCGCGATCCCATTTCAAGAATGAAACAAGCCTCACCGACTTCATCATCCATGCGAGGCTCGGTGCTGGCGCGAACGGCGTTGTTTACCGCGTTGAAGATAAGATTACGAACAAGACCATGGCATTGAAAGTCATCAAAAGGCGCGGTGCGGCTTTATGTGATCTCCAACAATTTCGAGTCGAGTTGGATGCCCTAAAGCGGGTCATGGGCGATCGTCATTGTATGCAAGTCGAAGCAGGTTTCCAAGACGAACAGTGCCTCTATCTAGCTCTTGTCAGTGATCGCACGTGCTGTGGTTGGATTGGCTTACGCTCTATGACAGGCGTTCTATCCAGGAGGTGATCTTCATGACGTTATTCGCACTTATCCGTGCCGGGTTCTTCCAGTTGACCAAGCACGATTCTACACCGCGGAGCTTGTGAGTGTTCTTCCTATGATTGTAATCTATATTTTGATCAAATTAGCTCGTCGGTGTCTATCATCTCCACTGTCAAGGAATTATCCACAGAGATCTCAAACCTTCGAACATCCTTATCGACTCCCATGGTCACCTTGTAATTGCAGACTTAGGGTTGGCCAAGGTCTTCACGATAGACGATCCGAAATCGTTTTCTCCTTACAACCCCGCGGGAACTTCCACTGGCCTCTCGCAAGCACCCTATCTTGCGAGTTCGCTCTGCGGGACTGCAGAGTATATGGCGCCAGAGATTATCATGGGCGCCAAGTATGGTTTCGCAATTGACTTCTGGGCGGTGGGTGTCATGTTGTACGAAATGCTCTCCGGGAGGGTAAGTGACTTGGACTCTTCGATTGACCGTTGCTCACTTTGGTCTGGTGTCTAGACTCCTTGGGCCACAATTGACGGTCTTTACATAGCCGATGGTATTGTCGGGTTTGAGCCTTTCTTCGCTAGAGACTTCCATTCCGAGGCTCAGGATCTCTTGCATGATGTAAGTATTACTCGCGTTGTTGTTCATTTCAGGCCCATTGACGTTCGCACAGATGCTTCAGAAAGATGTCAATAGCAGACCTCTATATGAGGCTATGCTTCATCACCCATTCTTCGCGTCGATGTATGAGTCCATTCTGACTGTTCGTTCCTCTTACTAAAACGGTTCTAGTGATTGGAAGAAAGTTGAGAAACGAACCCTTCCTCCGCTTTGCATTCCCGTAGTTGAAGAGCAAGACATCTCATCCACAGTTCCGATCTCGCTCGGCCAGTGCGAACCGTCGAACGACCCGCTGCCCAATTTCAACTTCATTTCCCCGGCACTGAAGCGCGAGCGCCGCAATGCGCAGGCCTTGTGGAGAACTAAGGCTAAAAGTGGCATTCAAGGTCTTCAGAAATTCGCTGTTAAACTCTTCTCCCGCCGACCGGCACCGGAAAAGAAGGAGCAGGGCCCCACTCGTCCTGCTTGTGCAACGACTGTCTCTACGCTGGTGGACAACGACGAAATACGTGCCAACTGGGCTTCTGGGGCTGCCGAGGTCTCGCATGCTTCGTCAAACTGGTCGTTCCGGCACTACATGCGTCGCAATGCTCCTCTGGGCGAAGATGTCCCGCCACGCGACAAATATTCCGGTACAGTTCCCCTGCGGCGCCTCGAGTCCTTCATCCGCGGTGTCGACCAAAGAGAGAGGCGTCGTCCGACGCCGAGGAATTTACGGTTTACTCCATCGCCTTCACCCGCCACCGCCTCCCCTGACGTGACCCTTGTCGCGTCGCCCACGCATCAGTCACCAAAGGGAATTGGCTCACCATCCCGAAGCTCGGGCTTCAAGCGCTGGATAAGTCGCTTCTGGCATCCCATTCCCACTGCCAATGTGATGGTCGGTGATGAACGCAAGACCATTGACCTCACTGCCTAGGGCTGTCGCCATACTCTCGATCCCTTCCCCTGTTTCGTTGCTGGTTTCTATCCTGGAGCTCTCTGCCACCCTGGTCAGGCCCTATTCCCCTTGGATTTCTCGAATCGGCAACCGATGTTTTTCTGCTTTCATATACCCTGCTTTATATCTGTCGCCTGTTTTCTTGTCTTCACAGCATCTTCCTATTTCTCTTTCTCGCTCACCTTAATCCGTCCACTCGTCCCTAGCGCTGGGTGCTACTGGTTCTTCAAGCACGACATCACTTCAGCGGATACTGTCTTCCACATTTGGCCCGGGGCGTTCTTTGTCATCCACATTCTGGTCCCCGTTCGCTGCCTGTTTTGGAGTTGAGTTGTGAGTTTTCTTTAGGGTGGTTGCTGTTTTGTTCTCGCCAGGTCGCTCGTTTTACGTCTCTCCCTTCTTCGACCTCGGCATCCTTTGGCATGGGTCCTTTTTCCCCCTCCTCTCGCCCTTTCGACCCTTGTCCCAGAAAATCCGAAAATCCTTGTGCTGCGTTAACGCGCCGCAGGATGAAAAATCAGTGCATGGTTTCGCACATCTATACCTATACCTATACCTATATCTATACCTCCCTTTCCCTCCTTGATTATTTCTTGCGTTCAGTCGTGGAAGACTGTTTCTACTGTTGTTTCAAGCTTTGTCGTCCTTGATGTGCTTGTTGCGCGCTGTGTTTTCGACGATGGACTTTTTTATTTTAACTGGATCGTTTAGTCCTACTTTGTGTACCCGAACATAATATCCATTTTTTCTCCTGGCAACGCTTTCACCTAGTGAACGACTATTTGGCCTGCCTGGAAGAGACTTGACATTGCTTCCCTCTGAGTGCAACAGATTGCATTACATTGCAAGCTGAATTCTTCCACCCGTTAGGCGGAGATCTCGACGCTGAATGTTGTGTCATGTGCGCGCGGGCCGAGGGTCGGATCTGAGATATAAAGGGTGGGGAAGCTCATGATTGCTGGAGTACACGTTGTGAGTTGTCAGGGCAGGAGCCTGAGTTATTCCCATTGCCGAGTGATGTATTGCGAAGGGCACAAGAACTCTTTTTCAGTGAATTCCTGCGCTTAAACCTCGAACAGATGCTTGCGAAAGGTCCTGCATCGGCGAGGTGTAATTATAATATTAGGAGAATTAACATTTGCAGATTTTTACAATGAACGACAAACTGCGTGCGAAGGGGGGAAAGGCTGGGAGCTTGAAGCGAAGATGATAGTACAGTTGATTCAGTGTGAACAATCATAGGAGGTCTGACAAGTTAATCTTTCAAGAGTACTTGATCGGCAATAACCGAATTGAAAGCGCCGCATCAACAAAATGTCGGTTGTCTCTCGGATCCTCCTTGAGAGAAGGAACGACTGTCTTCATTCGATCCAGGTCTGACTACGGGAGACTAGGATCCTCCTAAGGCCAGTATGTTCTGAGACTTGAAAATGTTTGTGCCTCACATCGCCTCGGAGCCTGACTCAGGACTCAACAGTAACGACACGTAATTAAAAGCCTCGAGCTAGGAAAGAAGTTTTGTCTGCCATAGTCCTGTGAGGCTTACGCTTTGCGCCCATACTGTTTAGGAATCGTCTGTCCCTTTTCCTCGATGTATGCTGGGATGATACCAAGCAGCGAATTAATTTGCCTATAATAATAGCGTAGACAACAAGAGAGACTGCGAAAAGAGACAACCAAAGGAAATTCAGCTTGCGGAGCGGCGTTCTCCCTGATGCCAAGCACTCTGAGGACTTTGTTATCATAGTCCTGCTTGCCATAATTTGACGCGAGGTGCATACAGAGGTGCTTTATCGCAAAGCTTCAAGTTCGAGTGCACCTGCGAGTGAGATTTTCTCCAGAAAGTTAGTAGATAGAAGGGAATAAGTTTACGGACGTGCTTGAGCTCGCTGTCGACAGTTACGAGCGCCTTGCCTTGTCCTGCACCCGGTTCAATTGATGATCGTGTGGCCAAATGAACATGAAGAAGCTCGAAAAATGTCGCGTGGGCATCCGGCGCAGATGTATCGCTGTGCGCCTCCGCTGCAAAAATCTAGTTGTGTGGAAATCCTTGAGTAGAATATCTTGATGCCAGTCTAAAGCTCCCCGCTGAAAATCGCATGGGCCTTTGGATTAGGCGTAAGGATATCATATAGCTCTAGATGTTCATAACCTTTAGCACCTTTAGACCGAATGTCACGTACGAACGCCTCGACGAGGTTCAAGACGAACACTCTTCTCCTGATCGCGTCAAGTACTTCGGGATCGTAGCACACATCAACAAACGCCAGCATCGGTCGGTCGGAAGAGACAGGCGGGAGGATAATACCGACACTGGAGTATGAACAGCTGGAAACGGTGTCAGAAGTAGTACCGGAAGAGAGCATCTCTCGAAGGTCATCATCCCCGTCAGTTCTTTACATGACATGAGCATCGAGAAATTATTCGGGATTTCCTCCTAAGTCAAAATTTATGTGGTGCCAATCATCTACGTCCTAAGTGTGCTGTCAGCTCACTGAGTGCACTGAGGTGGAGAAGGTCACAGGGTCACAGTCTGAGAGTCCAGCGCAGGACTCGAGCGCATGAATAACTGACAGAGTGACGGTCAAAACCAGCAGGATAGAGGAACAATGCGTAAGGAACAACTCGAAGCCTTTCAAGTCTTATGTGTCAGTTCTTGTTGATGAGCTGGGTCCGACCCTAAAACCGTCCTACATCCTCCAATTCATTCTCCAGCTCAAAGCCTACACTACTCACCGTCAGCAGAACCATCGTCAAGATAGGCGACATCGAACCTGTCTTCAGAATGGGCCCCAGCTAACAATGAACATTCGTCTGATATACCAGCAACAAAGACTCACTACAAAGCTGTAAGACGCAGAGCAAAGGGATGAGAAGACTCAAGAAAGCAATCAGATGCAACGACTGAACGGAGGTGACAGGGATACAGAGGTGTGCCCATAATAACCACCTGATCCGGGAGGACCGATCATGTTGGACCCCTCGGTAGATAGCCGTGAACAAATGTTGCATGTGCGAGGAGTGCATTCCAACGCAAGCGCATCCCCTCTGCATCTGAGAGAGAGAAATTGGTGCTACGCTGTGCGGAAGAGGGTTGAATGTAGTGTGAGGCTCAGATCTGAGATCTGAAGCTGAAGTTGGAGTACGTGTTGTCAAGGCAGGAACTATGATATGAGTATATTGTCAAGCGTATATGCTGTGGTTCAACTGAATGCAAATTCGACGAAGTAAAAATGCAGCCCACTGTGCTAATAGACATTCCTGTGATTAAGTATAAGTGCTATACATGGAAAGATACTACATAGGAAGAGGATGAATGCGGATCTCTCGAACAGAGGCTGGTGCATTCGGGGAGGTGTATTGGGGGAAGTGGAAAGAGCTGAATCCTGATATTGTTTCATGGTCGATGGTACTATCGGTTGTGATTAGGATACAACTTCCAAGTACATAGTAAGTGCATCACCGGAAATTCCCGTAGCATCCCACCGCTCCACCTCGTCATCCTATAAGTACTAGTACTCACCACCCGAGCTCATTTACCAAAGTCCAACCCACAGCCAACTTCCACGGGAGTTTGCCATAGCTCTACGCGCATTTACGCGTCTTGCTATCAGTCTTGCAGCTGCCTAAATTGACGAATCAACAAACGCACCGGGTGTCAGCGTGGAGGTACAGGCTCTCGCACAGACCCCGGCTCGTTGCAGCAAACAGGCTACCTAGGTATCTTCATTTCTGGCTTCTTTGCACATTCTGAAGTCGCATTCACGCTCACATCTTCTTCATCACTCTTTCCATGATCTGCTGCATTAGACTCTTTCATCCTGCATTCGAGCTGTCATACTCATACTCGCACACACCATCGTTTTTGTTACCACGACACTCTCGATCATCTTCTCGGCTCACTCGAACTCGTTGACTAGATCGGCTTTTACTCTGCTGTGGACTAAGGACTTCTAGCGGTTTATATTGTACGCACACTACAAAATACACTGGATTCTATCTATTACTTGGCAGTGTGTGCTAAATGACTGATCCGAATGATCCAATCTCGAAGAGTCGCAAGGCTGGGTCTGGGCGCTCTGACACTCGCATCTTTGCTGTTTTCCAACAGCCTGACCCATGGCGGGCCACTTTCGCTGGTTTGACTGACCGTGACATTGCTTCTTTAGCACGAGCTCTCCCGCTGCCGTTAGTCTCATCTTTTGGTTTCAGCACTTAGTGGAATCAGGACCAGCGTCTATCGTACCAAACAGCCATCGACATGGAAATACGCTGCCCTGCATCCTCGCCCATTTCTCCTCCCCTCCCACCTCGACTTCATCCACAGTTCCCATATCCCCCCTCTCGTATTGTTATACCACTCATTCCGCCCACCGCCCAGCCTATCCTCAATCCTCTTTTGTCATTTTCTTAATCGCGCCATCATGCCCTTTATCAGACTCGAAGGTGGGTCATTCCATATCACCTTGATCTTATCCGTTTCCTGATCTTCATGCTCTATTAACAGTTATCAGCGGAAAAACTCTCAAAGTCCCTTCCGAGCGCATACCTGCGGGCATTTACGTCTCCATCAATGTCGACGTTGGAATCGGCCATCCGAGTCCTACCATCCGACGAGTCTGTAGCATGGGGCGATACCGTGACCCTGTAAATCAATCCATGCAGACTTGCTGAGCGTCACGTAAATTATCAGTGGAGATCCGGGCATCCTTTGAGCTCGGTCGAATGCTAGGCAATAGGGAACTGATTGGAAAGCTTGAAACGTCGTGGGATGATCTGGTTGATCATGGAAATGAGCCTTTCGGTGAGTGACCTGCTTCGCATTAATAGTGACGTACATCTACTAACGTATCGTAGATCTGTCCTTCCCGCTTGTCCGTGGTGTTTACCTTTCTCTTACGCTGAAGGCCGCTTCCGTACATGCTTGCAGAAATCAGGACTGAGCACTGTTTAATGTAAGTGATGCTAGTTCCTGCTCTCAGCTTCTGCTAACAGAATGCCAACTGTAGTCCATCGTTGAATGCCACATCGCTCGGCGCACAGATGCAGGCCATGCACGACTTGCCAAATACGTGACAAGCAACAGGGTCTCTGACCTGAACAATGCTGTGAAGCATTTTCAGTCGGTTCTGGACCAGCGTCCGGTCGGCCACCCTCACCACATAGCCGCTATCACTAACCTCGCGTGGGCCCGCCTTCAAGGCTATATTCGAAAGGATCTTCAAGACATTGACTCTACTACATCTCTCTTCCGCGACGCCCTTGCATTGCATCCACAGAACCACCCCGAACATCCGTTATCTGTATATTGTCTCACTGAAGCACTGGACTGGCGCTACCACTATCAACATACCACCGCTGATATCTCTGAATCCGCCCAGCTCTACCATGACCTACTGCCTCTCTGTGCTGATGGCACCTATCTTCGGAGCATCGCAGTAGGGGAAAATGGTGTGGATAATGTGATTGGCGAATGCAACGAACTTCCAGCGGACACATCCAGTGAAGGGATCCGACTTCGACGAACCGTGCTCGAGCTCTGTCCTCTGGGTCATCAACACCGTCCAAGAGCACTCAACCAGCTTTCATGGACACTCACCATACACTTTCGACAAAGCGGTAGCATTGATGATATAGACGAGAGCATACAACTTGGTCGTGAAGCTGTTGCCCTGTGCCCCGAGGGTAATTCTGGCCGTGATGGCTGTTTGAATGACTTGGGCATTTCACTCAACTGCCGCTTTGATCACCAAAGCAAATCACATGACCTGGACGAGGCTATAACAAGAAGCGCCGTGCCTGCGCCCTGTTGGGCACGAGTCTCGTCATATAACATTGGACACCTTAGGGGGCGCCCTCCGCACCCGTTTCAGCCAACGCCGTGACATTGATGACATCAACAAAGCTATTAGCTGGGGTCGCGAGGCACTGGCATTGCGCCCACCCGGGCATCAACATCGTGACACCACGCTGAACAATCTTGCCATCGCGCTCCAAGAGAGATACTATACCGATTTGCATGCCAGCGACTCGGATCTCAACGAGGCCATTGATCTGCACCGCGAAGCTCTTCGGTTAAAGCAGCATGACGATCCAGAGCGCCATACAAATCTTTTGAATTTGAGCTCGGCACTCCGCTCTCGTTTCATGCAAACTCTGGCGGATGAAGATGTTGAGGAGGCCATTGATCTCTGCCAACAATCACTGGCAGCTTTACCTCCACTCCACCCCGACAGGCACCATTCCTACTGCATGCTACGAGAGGCCTATAGGTCTCGTTACCGGGTGCAGGATGAGCCTGAAGATTTGTCACTCGCAATGGAGAACTTCAGCCTGGCATCAAAACACCCTACTCAAGGATTTCCAGCCCGTATTCTTGAGGCATATAATTGGACTTTTGCAGCAGAGGTGTACAGTCATGTGTCTGCACTGGAGGTCTATGCAACATTTTTCGAGCTGTTTGACGCTCATTTATCAACACGATCATCCATCATTTCGCGGCGCGAAGCTGCTGTTGCCTTCCATTATGCTAAAACACTCCCTGTAGACGCGGCATCATGTGCCCTACGCGGTCATAACATACAAAAGGCTGTGGAACTCGTGGAGCAGGGCCGTGGCCAGCAGTGGTCACTGGCCTCTCGGCTCAGGACTCCACTCGAGGACCTCGAATCAGCAAACCCACAACTAGCCCGCAATTTTTCGGAGCTGAGCAAGCGCGTTTCCGACGCCGCTCAGGGTTCTGCAGCCATCACCAACAGAGCTGCTGCTGACCTAGCAGCAACGGAGTACAGGAAACTTACGGAGCAGTGGGATGCTTCAGTAGTTGAGATCCACAATAATAATGGTTTCTCGCGATTCCTACTCCCACCATCGTACACAGACTTGCAAGCGGCAGCATGCCAAGGCCCGGTCATTATCCTCATTGCGAGTCAATACTCATACAACGCCGTCATTGTACCAACGTCAGGGGACCCCCACCACGTCCCCTTTCCGTCTCTCGCTCTCGCAGATCTCGAGACGCTGAAGGTCAACTTCGCCAAAGCGATACGGCACGCATCTTTGATGGGCCCAACGGAGACGAGGACGGATCTGATAGTCCTCTTGCGGAAGATATGGGACGAAATCATGCTACCCGTTGTCAAGGTACTCTGGCAAGATCTCAAAGTGAAGCCTCGCTCTCGAATATGGCTGTGTCCGACTGCAGCCTTTACTTCCATTCCTCTCCACGCAGCTCATCCCTCTCGAATGAAAGGAGATGGACAGGGGCGGGAGCTATGCTTAGAGGATATTTACATATGCTCCTACACGCCGACACTTTCGGCTCTGATCAGAGCTCGACAGACGATGAAGATGCGTGTCATTCCGTCCTTCGCGGCGATCGGACAAAGTCAGCCGGGTGCAGGGCAAGGCACGATGCTCGCCACTGTCGATAGTGAGCTCGAGCTTGTCCATAAACTCGTTCCCCCCAACGTCAAATTCACTAGTCTTTCTGGAGAAGAGGCTACACAGGCAGGTGCACTCGACGCACTGCGACACAACACGTGGGTGCACCTTGCTTGCCATGGCAAGCAGGACCGTGAGCAGCCTTACAACTCACGATTCGCCATGAGAGATAAACCTCTCACGTTGCTTGACATTATGGAGAACAATGCTCCGCAAGCCGAATTCGCGTTCTTATCAGCGTGTCATACTGCCGTCGGCGATGAGGAGACACCCGACGAGGTCATCTACCTTGCAGCTGGCTTACAGTTTTCTGGGTTCAAGGGCGTGATTGGGACTCTGTGGGTGGTCGATGACGATGTTGCACAACACGTTGTTGAAGCTTTCTATGAGGATATGTTTAAGGATTTGAAGGAGGGTACTATCATTGACTGTACGAAGGCGGCCTCGGCATTGAACAAGGCTACGTACGCCGTGACGAAGAAAGTCCCGCTCGAGCAGAGAATTGTTTTCATTCATATTGGTGTGTAGTTCCAGTCGAATTGCTTTCATCTTGTACAGTTTGACTACTAAGCCGTTGCTATTTTCATCCTCATTGTACTTGGTGTAAGATATAGTACTTATACTGTTGTTTCGCATCCCTCCAGAGATCCCTCTCGTGCTACGAGTCTTTCCCAAATTAATCCATTGTTCGAGTGTCAGAATTGTCTCGGCATATATTTTTCATGCAGGAGGATGTTCTCCATTGCTCCCCTATGCTACTGGTTTCTGTGAAGACCCACTCTAATGCGAAATACGTCGTCTAAGCTTTCTAAGAGAATATATTCAAGGGGGCGTAGGCAGCCTCTGCACTCAACCATGCTACATACGCCGTCAAAAATAAAATACCGCTGGAGCAACATCATATTGGTTTATTCTATATCTTACAGTATTATACTCGTACTGCTTTCATCTGTCATAAGTTAGCGTCCCTGGATATTCCCTTCTACTCCTGCGAAAGTACTTGTGTATCGGATTACCCTGATTCTATTGCAGTCTAATTTTTCCAGCTGTTTTGTCACTCTTGTGTTGTCATTTACTACTGGTAAATTAATTCGTTGCGGAAGCTCTCTTGACTGGCAAGCAATCCGGATCAGAGCGTCTGCCTCCAACTCCCACGTTCAGACAGCAAGGCCAACAGGGGCCAGGGCACGTCACAAGTTCACATTTACGCAATAGCAAACTCGTATGATCCGAGAGCGCACCATCCGCAGTACGGAGCAAAAATCACAATCGATATGCGTGAAAGGAGATAAGTATGCCTCGCGTCTGAGACGGCGGCCAGATACCGGCACGTTGAAGGTCAAGGTGACATAAAGGTGCAGACACGCGTCGTCGATAGACCCTTGATGTGATGGTGCTGGCTATCGCCGACCCTCGACCGGCAGCCATATTATATTATGTGACACGAGCCGTCGAGGCAGGCAGAGCGATCGATCGACCCTGCACAGCATATCAATACATGTATAGTGGCAGTACTATCAGTCCACTACTGGGTAGATTACCGTAGGGAGGCGCAAATGATAGAAGACGAGGTATGATACTTATCTGAATCCAAGTAGGCAATACGGACTTCGCTTCTTCGCCTGGGCCCACTGCAGTCCGGTTCCGCCACGTGATTTTTTAATCGTGATACTTCGTGCCTGCCCAGTACTCCCAAATATTGCAGGTCGAAAAATCCTTGTCGCACATTCGTCGAGTGGACGTACAAAAAGCAGCTCAATGCATCATAGCATTCATATGATCAATGGGGATGGCACTGATGAAGGGTGGTTTTAATTGATTAAAGAGTGAAATTCATGAGGCAATACGCAGGCAGGTGGTATCTAGAATGACGTTCGGTCGACGACGGCAATTGCATCTTCATATTCGCTTCACCGCGTAACCCCACTAGCTCCCTCAAGCTTAAGGTCAACGCCCTACTTAAGTGACGATACCAAGCTCGAGTCATTCCACGCCGCCCTTCTCTCGATCTACCACAATGCCTAGAGTCAAGCAAATTTGCTGCAGTAAGTCATACAGTGGTATCTCCTATTTATCTGATTCTCATGTATTATTTCTAGTCGGTGCTGGATACGTCGGTGAGCCATTGCTCCACAGCATCGCTCTTGAATTCCTCGAGTTTACTCTCACTTTTCAGGCGGTCCTACCTGCGCTGTGATCGCACTGAAATGCCCTCACATCCGGGTCACCATTGTTGACTTGAACCAAGCCCGCATCGATGCCTGGAACTCGCTGGACTTTAACCTGCCCATATATGAGCCTGGTCTGGAGGATGTCGTGCGCGAAGGCTCGCGGACGCAACCTCTTCTTCAGCACCGATGTTGATAAGGGTATCAAGGAAGCAGACCTCATTTTCGTATCAGTGAATACTCCGACCAAAAAGAGTGGTGTAGGTGCTGGCTTTGCCGCAGACTTGAAGTCAGTCTTCGATTTCTCCCCTTTCGTTGGTCCTCCCGTTATGTGATGTGCTAATGATCTGGAGCTCAGCTACGTCGAGCTCGCTACTCGGCGCATTGCAGCCTACGGCTACGTCATCCAAGATCGTCGTCGAGAAATCTACCGTACCTTGCAGGACCGCGGAGTCCATGCGCACCATCCTTGAGGCCAACAGCAAGCCTAACGCACGCTTCGACATCCTCTCCAACCCCGAGTTCCTCGCTGAGGGAACCGCCATTAAAGATCTCTTTGCTCCTGATCGCGTGCTTATCGGCTCTTTGCAGACCCAGGAGGGCAAGGAGGCGTGCGAGGCGCTCTGCGAGGTTTATCGGAATTGGGTACCGTGAGTGTATCCATTTCAGTGTGGAGTTGATGATGTACTAACTGACCACACAGAAAAGAAAAGATTTTGACTGTCGGCCTGTGGTCTTCCGAGCTCTCGAAGCTAGCTGCAAACGCTATGCTTGCGCAGCGCATCAGCTCCATCAACGCACTTTCCGCTATCTGTGAAGCCACAGGCGCCAACATCGCCGAGGTCGCTCACTCCATCGGACAAGACTCACGCATTGGCCCGAAATTCCTTCGTGCTTCCGTTGGTTTCGGAGGTAGCTGCTTCCAGAAGGATATTCTCAATCTTGTCTACCTATCAGAGAGTCTTAACTTGAAGGAAGTAGCTGAGTACTGGAAGCAGGTGGTTACGATGAACGAATACCAGAAGAGGCGGTTCAGTAAGCGGGTTGTGGATACCCTGTTCAACACTATCACCGGCAAGGTATACAAGTTTTCTGTGCATCCGTTCAATCCAATTTGACCTGTTGTAGCGCATTGCTGTTCTTGGTTTCGCCTTTAAGGCCGACACGGGCGACACTCGTGAGTCAGCTGCCATCACGCTTATCCGCGACTTCCAGCAGGAAAAGGCCATTGTCAACATCTACGATCCTCAAGTGGAGCAGGACCAAATATGGACTGACCTCAATGAGGCTAGCCCTGACGTGCCACTTGCGACGAGTAAGCCACAATTTCGTACATGCCATCTCCGCAACTTACGCTGCTTGCAAAGTTCAACGCCAGGTTTTCATCTGCTCTTCTGCATTGGAAGCCTGCAGGAATGCTGAGGCAGTCGTCATTGCCACCGAGTGGGCCGAATTCAAGACAATTGACTGGGAGGCTGTGTACGCGGGCATGAACAAGCCTGCATTCGTCTTTGATGGGCGGCTGCTTGTGGATGCAGACAAGCTCAGGTCGATCGGCTTCAAGGTGGGTCTTAGATCAGGTGTATGCCCGAATAATAGTTACTATTCTGATGTCCGTTCTGTTCAGGTGACTGTCATTGGCCGTGGCGAGCGCCTCTAGTTCCTTTCAGCCCCAAAAAGGATATATCATCCATAAGACGGACATTTCACCCACTTACCTTCTTACGGATACTGTGCTAATATCTCTTGTACCCTGATATCTTTTACTCTCCCGGATTCCTGGATTGTGTTCCCTGCATAGATCTAGAAGCATTGGCGAATGAAAATAATCTTAGTTGATGATATCTTCTTTTGTCTTTCTGATTTCGTTCCGGTCCTTAGCTTGGACGGTGTAACAGGGGCAAGTCATCATACGACCGTTTCACCGAGCGCCACCTAACAGGTGGAATTCATGTGGTCGTTGACACGTTAATGTCCTCTAGGATATTTGGCATCTCGCAAGAGGCAGAAAGAACATGAATCATGATACACGCCGCACGACGCAACTTGAGTGGACGTACACATAACAACAATTCAAATATCAAAACTCGAAACAGGATCAAAGTCTGATCGTATGTAAAGTTTACACTTTAAAGACCAAATCATAACGAGAACGACAAGGAACAGGGCTATGAAAGAAGAAGAAATAGGTCTGATAGGCATGAAATAGATAGAGGAAACTTCTGATTGTTCTCAAGGCCGCGCCTGCCTTCAAGCACCAGTCACCAATACTCCTTGATCAGGAGGTGCAGCTCCGCTACGATCTGGAACGGCGACTCGCACCATCCGGCTCGTGTTCAACGATAGCGAATTCAGGCCACAGCGAGCTCTACACAAGCGTGTGGTATCTGCTGTATCCGCGAGCACGTGGCAACTTCTCAGTTAAACGACAACCTAACAATGGTCATCACCCAGTGTTTCCCCAAATAGACGAAGTCGAATAATGCTGCATCGGCCGAGGATACTGCTGCTGGGGCAAAGGCACCGCAGGACCGGGATTAAATCCACCACCCTGTTGGAAGTGCAGTCCTGATTGTGGTGAAAGAGAGGCGGAAGCGATCTCCGCATTCATGTACAGTGGCTCCTGTGGGTACGCAAAGGGTTGGTGGCTCACTGCGTTATATGCAGTCTGATACGAAGGCGAACTCTGAATCGTAGCAGCCGAATGTGATATCGAACGGTGATGCCCAGGATCAAATGGCAATGAGACGGAGTGGTTTGTGTGAAAGTTTGAGGGATCGTGGGTAGACTCAAAGGATGGTGACCACATAGACTGTGAATATGCAAAAGAGGATAGTGGAGGAGGTCGGTTAGAGGGGTGTATACCCCGGTTGCTTGGCGCTGATAGATTGTGCTCGACACTATATGCAGGCAGAGCCTGAGACTGGTTGGTCACCAATGCAGCCCTGGGACTGAGATTTGGCGGGCTCTGATCAAGAGTCGTCGACCATATCGAAGAGCCAAAAAGAAATTGAGATGGAGGTGCAACAGACGGACGGCGGGGAGATCGTGCAATATCACCACCGACTTTGGAGAAACTGTTCAATAAATCCTGAGCTGTGGTTCCTGTGAAGGCAGAAGGTGGCGATGCCGGGGCCGTACGACCTGGGGACACAACAGTGGATGCACTAGGACTGATGAAGTTGCCACTTGATGCCAATACAGGTGTCATCGGCAGGGCTGATGCCACTCCCGGCGGCGAAGTGGAAGCCCTAGAAATCACATCAGACGCATGAGAATGAAAGAGGCAAATCTTTTACCTTGGATCCCAAACTACGACATCATCGTCCAGTTCATCCCCTTCGTCTTGTGTCTCGTCGTTCAGTACGGTTCTGAATGCGTCTTCAACTGGATCATCGTTATCAGTACGTCCTGTATCAGTCATAGCATCCTCCTCCATATGGGCCTCTCGTGGCACCAAGTCGAAAACATCAGGATTCGGAACTACAAACGTAATAGGCGTCTCCACGGGTTCCACACGGATTGCCTGAGCCTGAGCCACAGGTGCGGTAGCGGTGATTTCAAGCAGAGACTTGAATATATCACCCTGCAGTTTAATCGGAGAATCCTACAGTGAGGTAAATATGATTAATTCAAAAGCGGAGTGACTGGTTCTCACTGGTGATTCCGCGAGATTCTTAACATCTTTGAGTAAATCTGATATCCTCATCAGCTGTTCCTCGTTTGGGTGAACGTTTTCGCGGGCCTGCGGTCCAACAGCGGCCGCTCCGTTTCCCTGGCGCACGTCAGCGTCCACAGTCATAGGAGTATCGTCGATCATGAGGCTCCGCAGTGGAAGAAAGCCTCTAAGCTCCACGTCCTCATCCAGTGGAGAGAGCAGCGGAGGTAGCTTCTCTATTGGGAATAGCCGGTAGAGGGCGCTGTAAAAACGCGAGTAATGCTGCCAAAAGACTGGCATGTCTGAGATAAATACGCCTGGAATTTCCTCGCCCTCGCTTGATCCCGTAGGGGGTGTGGCATGCGCCACGTATTTGAGATTTGCTAATAACCACTTGCTCGCGACACGCAGCGCGGGTAGAGTGCGCCTGAATGCTGCAGTGATACACTGTGCAAGGTCGTTCTCATCTGCGTCTTCCGGCGGAAGGGCAAGTTCATCAGCGCCTATCTTCAGGAGAGACTGGTGAATCGCAAGAACATGCTTCAAAATCTGGGATTCGACAGTAGCTGGGTCAGGAATTCCCCCAGATCTCCTATTCGAAGGTGGAGATGTGTCTCGAATCATGCGATGTTTCCACAAAGCTCCCTCGGAGAGAACAACGACCTTGGTCACAGTATCAATTGGAAGAACGCGCTCTGAAACAAGAGCGGCAAAATCCTTGACGACATCTGTTGCGTGGGCAATAGGATTTAACCTTGATCTAAAGAATTATTATTTCATCTCAACAACCAAAAATATCGATCAACACAGTCACTCACTTATCTGAACCTAATCGCCATAATGCATGCAATAGCACGACTTTCTCCTTAAAGGACTCGACTCTCAAACGTGGAGGTAAATCGCCAATCTCGGGAGCCGCTTGCACCCCTTCCCTTGTCCTCTTGGCCTGCTGATCGAGCGATTTATTGAGAATTTTCTTGACATTCTCGGATGCGGTGTCATAAGGCTGACGAACGCAAAGCGCTCTGTAATAATGGAGAAGCGAACTGAACATGTCACTCTGATAGAAAGCGAGAATGGCCAGCTGATGTGATGGATTGCCTTCCGAAGGTACCAAAAGGCGCGCTTGTTCGTAACACTGGACAGCTTTGTCGTAGTTCCTGGCGCGTGGTAATTGAGTCAAAGCCTGGAGCGCCGCCCCTCCTGTTGCGACCACCTCTTCTAGCTGGCGCTGTGCCGTCTTCCTGACCTGCTCTAGGACGCCCTCCACCTTCATTATAAAGCTCCCGATATCGTGCCATATCACCCAAACATACTATAGCCTTACTGAGAATCGCGAGGTTGGTTTCACGTTCGGCGGAGCTCGTAGGGGAAGGGGTATTGCCTTCAAGGGGGAATTGAAATTGGTTGCGACCAAAACTGGAGTTCTGGACACCTTCGTGTCCCCCTACAGAGCTATGGGGAGCACCAAGGTCATCTGGAATCGCAATGCTCAAAGCAGAGAGTATATGCTGTGCTTCGTGAAGTGCGAAGGACCGCTGGTATCGGGCTACCAATTGTGCCCAAAATTTCTCTTCTTCAGCAAGAAACTGGCGGAAACGTTGCATCAGTTTGCGATACTCCACCGGGCCATGATTACCCTGCCTGGGCTGATGGCGGGGCGCAGATTGCAGTGTTCGATCTAGAGTTGCGACGTTCTGCTTGTAGTTTGAAATAAATTGATAAGACGTCTGCATCCAAAGATGAGTCTCCGCATCTTTGGATTCCTTTGCGTATGGCTCGACGAATAGTAGGCGCAGATACAGACGTCGCAAACTACGGATGCTGTCAGGGGAACCCGTTGAAAAAAAGGATTTTTGGATGCGAATACCTCTTCCTTTGAAACTCAACCTCTTTATCCCAAGGAACGTGAGTTTTGAGAAGCTCTTTCAGACTTTGGTGAGTTGATTTTGCCTCACTAAGTTGAGGATCAGTTGGGGATCAAAGAATTTGAAGACAGCAGCCAGCACCTTGCAAGCTGCGAGGCAGGATCGGTCATATTGTATGTAACGTGAGCGCGCCTAGATGGACTATGTGTCCATTTTTTTCCACCTTCACGGACGTCGAAGACAAAGTCCAGCGCCAAAAGTCGTCCTTGTGATGAGCGATTACTGAGCGACCGTGAGACAAACTGGCTGTTGCTCACATAACAGTTCACGTAAACCTTGATTTAGCACTGCTGTGCCAAGTCTATTCGAATTTAAGTATAGCTAAACTTTCCCCGTGGCCACCTCTTATTCATAAGTGCTTAGCAGTTTGCCGTGCGGCGTGTTTTGCTACTAGTGTCACTGAAAGATCCGCGGTTTGACGCAAGTTTGACGTTCATGTCGTTAATTGAACTAAGAGGATACTTGAATACGCCACCATTAGGCCTAGAATGCAATTTCTAGTGCCGCCCCGTATGGACTCGCTGTTTTGCTAGAATTTTCTGTTGGACGCATTGATTCAAGATTGAAATTTCTAGTCGGTCCGGTTCCTTACCGTGATCATCCGTTGATTGTTTTCAAGGAGGGCTAAATTGCAGATTTCTATGCGCGATTAAATCTATACGCGGCACCTTTCCCTCTGGGAGAATGCGTTTGTTCTGACTGCGGTAAGCTGTCTTTTTAGCAGTTTCCTCACGGCCAAACCATTGAGGCTTCTCCCTAGGCTATTTATATGCTTAAGTTCTGGGGAGCAGCCTTGCGAGAGCTGTCACAAGTCCCCTCGCACACATGATCGCAAGGATACGAATCTCAGCAGTCTTGGTAGTGCCCTGCATTGCATTTGCGTAGAGGGACGTGCCTTGTATTTCATGAAACGAAGCAATATTATAGTACCGGAGGCTAGAAGTGGACAAAAGCTTCCTTCATTATCGAAAGGGGCAGGAAGATGCCTTTACCATGATTCGGACATCCCGCACTTTCGCTTCAGCCTGATTCGGTTCAGGCCGCATCCACAAATGAATCTGACGGATCGAAGACACTCGAGGATACGGTTTGGTAAAGTTGTTCCTCCTGCACTATGCTTGTGTTCGTGCCCTGGAATCTTTCAATAAGACTTTTTCGGGATAGATTAAGCAACCAATCTTGGATGTGAGCCCATGTTCCATGTCCACTGATATGTAGTGCTGAGATATCTTATTCTTGCATGCTTGAACAGGTTTGATTGTCAATAGAACACGTTAGCTCGAAGAATTGTTATAAAAGCTTCCAAGTGCGTGCAGCACGTCTCTCCCCCCATCAACCGTAACTCGAAAACCTTGGTCAAGAACGGAACGTTCTTCCTGATCATCATCGACTAGCCATTTGTTACACCCAAAAGCTACCAATTCACTTACTTGCATACCCGTCCCGTACCCGATGCCCCCGTTCTACGAAATGGCTGTCGCCCGTTTTGGGCAATCATCCTCGAAAGCCAAATGGGCAATCGTCGTCGTATTCACACCATCTAACCATTCCTTGGTCTATCAAATCGCTGGCTCGGCTGCTGACTACAGCCTCGAAGCGCCGCAATCAGTCACACTCAAGGATGGGGAGAATAGTTATTTGGGGAGGGCACCCATAGGACTGGTAGACTCCGAGAACCTACATCTGCTCCATACCACGCTCGCATCCATTCCTGTCGTTCGAGGAGATGCCTCATGGAGCAGCCACAATTGGGTCATGGAGGGCATAGCCGCTCTGCGGAAAGTACAAGGATATCATGTCGACAAACACGTGTCAATCCAGTGGATATCAGAACAGCTAGGAGGGAAGTAACTCGGGTCATTGGTGACCGAGGAAGAGCTTGCCGTCATCAAAATCCTCGGCTCTGGGCGGGGAGTAGAGAAGGATAACCATATCAGGGACATTCAGGGCAACACGCATAGAGGTGGAATGATAAGTGTATTTTGGGACACCGTATCATTGTAGCAGATTATACTCCTGTCACAAGTATTCCAGTAGAGCTTACCGTATTCCGGAATTGTTGGGACGATCCAGGTGTACTATGGACCATCATGTTGTTTAGCTTCGTGCAATTATGTAGGATATGCAAAATACCATCCATGACTGTCGGATCTTCGCGAGCGGTGCGAATCAGAAGGTGCACTGGCAAACGCTGTCATTACTTGACATGCTGCTGTTGAGAATAGTGACTTTGTAAGCACCGCTATTTGTGGCACCGAAGAATTAATAACGACACTAAGTGCGTTCCACTTGCCGAGAAAACTCACGTCCGTGCAAACCTGGATCCCATGTAAACACGTAATGATATCTTGTCTGAACAGACCATGTACCCATGGTCTGATGACAAGACAAACATAGAGTGGGTTTGGGACTGCTTGACAGAAGACATGCGTCGCAAAAAGTTGAGACCACTATTGGTATTCAAGCAAGTGGAGATGCATCACGATGTATCATAATCATGTCGGCAATGGAAGCTGAAGCTTTCGTTGAAGGATTAATATACTGCGAGGAGAAAGAACCACTCACTACATATGCTTCGGCGGTTAACGAAACCATTGCCACCGTATGCTTTCGTTATTTGCACAATTGAAAAGCTCACACGTCAAATTGACTGGCGACTTCCCAGGGTTTCTTCCGCATCGGAGTGATGGAAGTGCTAGGAGGTGCATCCTGGAAGGACGTGATAACCATGTATGTAACGTCTGATCGTGCAACAGACTTACGTTGAGCGTATCAGGGATGACTTTGTTGTTGGGTATGTTGTCTGTCTTTCCCTGCTCTATCAATGCCGTCAGCTCAACGAACGTCAGCAGACGAGCTTCGCTGTCTTGATAGTTCGAGGATGGAGGAGATAAGTCCATATTCTCAGTGAAATTTTGGGAGTCCACGGTATCCTGATGGAACCGAACATCCTCTGCGGTCAAGTCCTGGTTGGTGACTCTGTTGAAGTAAAAAAGTTGCGTCCGGAGAATGACCTCAGCCTTCTCGCTCTCTGACCTTCCACTCAGTGCATCGTGCGCAAGTAAGTCCACTAGACCTTGCTTGCCAAGTAATTTTAGAGAAAAAAGACAGAGATGCGTCTCAACAAGCAAATACCTACCTGATAAACTTCGTCTGAGGAGAATGGAAAGCTGAAGAACCTGCGTAACGCATTTTCTTTCCCACTAGTCTCGTTGCCATCAGACTGCAGTGGACTTTGTTCTGAGAAGTCAGACCGGTCCCTGTGGAGCAAGTGAGCCTCGTCAAAGGAAGGGAGACATTGTGAACTTCACATATGTGTAAATGACACAAATGTATGTATGCGGCAGGTCGTTCTCCTCAAGTGAAGAAGATGTAAGTATGAGCCTGATTCAGATGGGCCGAGTCTGAGATGATGTTGATGATAAGTATATCTGACTTCCGAAGCGAAGTGGTATTACAAATAACATACCAAAACAGTTCCGCTGTCACAGGTCGAGTCGTCGACACTCAAACCTTTCTCTTTTCACTGCAGTGATGTCTTCGGGAATCTCCAAAATCACAACCGAGCGAAACCAGCGTACTTTACTGGAGTTAGTAATGCAACCAGGAAACGGTAATGCTACTTCCCAGAACTGCTGGGTCAGTCATGAGCTCACTACTACTATTCAAGACGTTTGTGCAGATTGTAAGTCGCGGAACCCGCGATGGGCTTCTCACAATTTGGGCATATTCATGTGGTATGTATTACACGAAATACTGCTGTGTACTTGCAGACGTTCATCAGATGCAGCGTCAATTGCGCGAGCATCCATCGCAAGCTTGGTACCCATATCACGAAAGTGTGCGTCGGAATCACATACAATTCAACTTTCAACTGTTGACTGGCAATTCTGCACAGAAAGAGCATCACTATGGACGCATGGACCAAGGAACAGGTCGAAGTAGGCTGCATCTCCGCACCCGTTGATATCAAACATTAAGCTCGGAAAAATCCTCTTCCCGTTTACAGGTCATGAAACAAAACGGAAATATCAAATCAAACGCCCTTTACAACCCTGACGAAGCTCGCCACCCCCCACCCACCAACATGATGGAGGCAGAACGAGATAGCGAGATCGAGAAGTTCATCCGAGGTTCGCGAGCCTTCTGTGAATTTATCTTCATATGACTGACATATTGTCACAGCCAAATACGAGTTTAAGTGGTTCATGAATTGCAAACCTTCCCAATCTATTCCTGCAGCTCGTCCATCTTCCAACGCTGTGAACATACGACCAAGGTCAACTCCTGTAACAGACCCTGCATTAATTAAACGCAGGCCCTCTCCTGCACCTCCCCCAGTTCCTGCCAAAAATGTCCCCCGTGGAGGTACTGGTGCATCTAATTTACTTTCCGGTGCATTGCCTTCAGGATTTACACCCGCGCAACCCATGAGATCCATCTCCCAGCCGGTGCCAACACCCAGCCACTCTGCTCCGATCCAGAAGCCTTCGGGGAATCAGGTTTGGGATGACTTAATCTCATTACAAGGACCTTCGCAAACGTATTCTCTTCCATTGCAATACCAATCAGGTTTCCCGCCGCCTTCTTCCCAGCCCCACGCTATGCCCCCCACCCAGACAACTTTTGATGTCTCACCCAATTCGTTCTCGGCTCTGCAGGGTTCCCACACGATGCCCTTGTCAATGCCATCGATGAGGAACCCCACTTCGGTTACACCCATGCATATCGTAACTGCTAGTCCGACCACAATCGCAAGTCCACAGACCTCTTTCCAGCAGCAGTTTTCGGGCTATCCATCTTCTAACACTCTCAATGCGTTTCCTCTACAGATGGGTGCCGACGTTTTGAGCGGGACACCCGCTGCGGTACCCCTGCCTCAGCAGAATTATTTTACTCAATCATTCGGACAACCCCCTCAGCCAATGCTTGGTCATATGCAAGACCCCGGCTTGATGTATCCACAACCGCAACCACAAGTATATCAACAACAGTACTCGCCACAACCGCCATTTGCGGCCCCGCCAGAATTCGTAGCACAGCAGCAGCCGTTGTTTACGAACAACGCTGCTTATGGAGGGTGGCAGGGTATGCATGGCAATTTCTAATGGACGGTTAAACAGTGGACTCGAGATGTTGCTTTGGTTCGAACTTTTGATATCCCTACGCCCCTGCGATTTAAATGTGTTTACTTACACTTCCATACTCCTTCGAAGCGTCGGTTCTTGCACAGTAGACTGCCTTGACTCATACTTCATGGCACTAGCCCCGAAAATTATAGGTTAGGTATGTTTCCGAAACGTTTTGTATACAGTTCGATCCCAAAGTCTACATATACTGCAACTAATTATTAGGTTCAATGATGGCGATATCCTTCTGGAGCTTGAAAGAATTTTGGAGCATACATCCTAGTGTCCTTATTGCAAGATCGACTCGACCAAGCCTCAAACACGGTCTCTATGTTGCAATGAATGGACAGGAAGAAGTGTGCAAAGAGGGCCTGCACCTCAAGATGAACGTGTCTTGGCGCTTCCGATGCCTACTAACTTGACTATAGCAGGTCCGATCTGAACATAGCCTCGGCGATGCTTCGATCTCTTGCTCCAAAGGACTTCATCGACCTTATCCACACTCGCGCGAGAAGAAGGATTTCGAACGAGGAAATCCACCGTCGCAGCACAGGTGAAGTTGGCAAACTAGGACCCCACCCCGAGGTCGTAAGGGTTTTTCTTTCAGCATGCGTGGATATTGACGTGGCTAGATTGGTGATTATGAGCGTATCCGCACGCAGGCCAGACCTTGTATGGAGGTCATTGGAAAAAATTGATAGCTACGAATGCAAAGGCTCTTGCTTAAAAAAGGCTGATGCTCATGATTTACATAGATATGCATCAGGCGGTCGATGGAGCCCCGGAGGATGGGATCGTGATACTCTTCCGCCGGCGTGCAGCATCATGTAGCAAGATTTCAGGGACATTCGAGTAAGTTACCTCTGTTAGATCACTTACCGTTCTCTCACTGTACCTGACTCGCGCTCGTTAACAGCAGTGTGGTTTGCATCGCCTCGGTGATATGACAATTCAGAAAAGGAAAACGAAGAAGATTGTAACTCATGCATGACTATTGAATTACATTTGAGATACATACCAGGGCCCTTCAAGATATGGCAGACCTCTTAGAAATACCTGAGACGAAGGAATATTAATGCCCTCGCCATGGAAGTACGTTCGTGCCCGGCAAATACCCTGAGATAAGTGAGCGTCTTTCTTAAACCGACTTCAGACTGCGACCCGATCTGTGTCGCTCTTTGTCACAGATTCTTGCCACGCTGGTGGCTAGCGCTGATCGATGATCGATCGATCTCCGGGCCCCGGGCGAACGGATTTGTTTAAGTTCTGGCGCCATGATGGAAATTGGATGCGAACCACCCTACTAGGTGGTTCCTCTCATTACTAGTTATTGGAAAACCTTTTTTCAAGTCACTGCAACGTCTGCGCATGCACTAGTACTTCATCAACCAAACTTTTGTCTAATCAACCACCGAGTCTACCTCATGTTCTAGATATACTTGGATGTTGCCTGTTGTGATGACATTGTACTGCAGTGGCGGTGCGATAAGATCTGATAAGATACCTTGTGCCAAGGGAAAAAATAAGCTTAAGATTTATTGACTGTTTGTGATTGCTCGCTATTTCTTTACTGCAACGACGACGACCTGGAAGTTAGTTGCAAGATGACTAGCATGTCAATCCCTCCTGGAACCGCCCCCGTAAAACAACAGTACGTTTTTTGGACTCGCCGCTGCCTGTGAAATAGTTCACCGCCCGTAGATTCCTGTTGTCCCCTGCTGCCCTTCCTCTGGTTGATGATGATGCAGCAGAAGGTTCAACAGCTCATACCGGAGCATCACGTGTGAATGTAGTAGATACTGACGCAAGAGGCACGGGTGGTCGCAAAAAGTGGACCAAGGCGCAAAAGAAGGAAAAGCGTGGTGCGAATAAAGGCCGCAAGTTTGGCAAGGTACACGATCAACTCGAGCTGTGCTGGAGAGTTGCTAATGGGAAAGTATGCGAGCATGGTGATGAGTGCGTATCTTTTTCTGCCAGTTCTCTTGATGACTTCTTGTGTCGCCACGGTGTAGATGTCGCTTTACGCATGACGTCGACGCATATCTGGCAGCGAAACCAAGGGATATTCATTTCCCTTCGATTACGAAGATATCAGATGTTCCTCCTTTTATTACGGGCACAGAGGAAGATAATTCTACGGTTGACGATAGCCTTTCCTCGCTCGATCAACACACATCGTGCCCCTCCTTTGCAGAATCGGGATTCTGTCGTCTAGGACTTAAGTGTCGCTTTCTCGGAGCTCACGCTAAGCGTGATGTCACCGGGGTGATCACGCTCGTCGAAGATGAGGAGAAGAGGGCTCAGGCAGCGCTAAGCGCCACGGAACTCAATTTTGTTAGTGCAGACACCTTGAAACTGCTTAGATCCAAGAAGGTTGGCGATGGGCGAGAGTATTTCCCGCTAGCATCAGAATTGACGCGTGCATTGCAGTACCCTAGGCCAATAACCGACGCATACCTCAAAGAACTGGAAGCCCCCAAAGGAGACTCCAATGGACGGGAAGAAGACGGGGATGTCGAAGAAGACAACGTGACCATCAATGCACCTAATGTTCATGCACCTAATCCATCGGAACTCATCGAAAAGCGCACTGGGGCTTCTGATCCCAATGCTCAGGCTGATACCCCAGATGTTCTACCGCGCTTACCAGAAAAGCGAAGGCTGAACTGGAGTGGGAAATCATGTATGTCAATTCCTCTTCATAACATATTGAAACAAAATTTACTGGATGATTATGGTCAGATCTCGCGCCGTTAACAACGGTCGGCAACTTGGTACGAACGTTGCAGCACGACTGGTAAATCAGTTGACCGAGTGTCTTAGCCATTCAGACGCCTCTGTGTTACCCTCGGAGCGGACATAACATGTGGTGAAAGTGCGTTATCACTTACTCTTACTTTCCTCTTCTCATTCTCATCGTTTCCCGTACCATTCAATTCCGTGCATTTGATTCGCAATCCTCATCCAGTGGGCCTTGCGACCTCATTTCTCACCGCTTCTGCGTCCGAATTCTCGCTCGTCCGACGACACCCATCAGAGGGCACCTTTGGAATTCAGCTTGCAGGGAACAAGCCCAGCACATTGGTCCCAACTGCCGAAGTCCTCGGGCGCGAATTTGGTGATGCGGGAGGTATAGACTTCGCTGATGTCAACTGTGGATGTCCGATCGATCTTGTCTTCAAAAGCGGAAGCGGAAGTGCTTGTGAGTTGTCTCGCATTGCGTCTCCTGGAACGGTAATAAGTTTGCTTGGATTCTAGTACTGGATGCACCAGCAAAACTTGGCAAAATTGTCACCGGGATGTCCAGGGCGTTGGGCGACATTCCAGTCACAATCAAGCTACGGACAGGCGTCAAGGACGGTCGTAATAATGCACACAAGATCATGCTGCGCGCTGCCACAGAATGGGGGGTTGGTTGTATCACAGTGTGTCGCCATTAATATCTCTTAATACCATCTTGGCTCATGCGACAGAAATAGCTTCATGGCCGTACGCGCCAACAACGCTACACGAAATTGGCTGATTGGGAGTACATAAAACAATGTGTTAATGCCGTGCGGGCTCGGGAGGCGGACAAGGGTCGTAAGTTATATCCTCCTCACCTGCCGCTACCCTTCTGATGGATGTCTGTCGGCTCTGACACAACAACTACGGTGAATGCACCCAGTATCTCCGATCCCCATTTTTGGCGGTGGTGATTGCTTCTCGTCGCATGATTACTGGACCAATGTTTCATCTACTGGCGTGGACGGAGTCATGATTGGACGGGGAGCACTCATCAAACCATGGATTTTCACGGAAGTAAAGGAGCACCGGGAATGGGATATCAGCTCGAGGGAGCGATTACAGTTAATCGGCAAGGTAACCTTCCTTCGTCTTTCTCCCATGTCCGTCCTGGCTCATACTCTTTGAACAGTTCGCTGAATTTGGATTGAGGTTTGACTTCTGTTCAACTTGATGACAACGGTTGGTTAAGCGTGCATCATCAGTCACTTTGGTACAGACACAACAGGTGTTAACACGACGCGCCGATTCCTCTGTGAAGCACTTTCATTCCAATACCGTTATGTCCCCATCGGGTTACTCGAACGACTCCCGGCCAAGATCAATGATCGAGCACCAGCGTTCAGAGGAAGAGATGAACTAGGCATGTGCTTCATTGGCCATGTGGAAACTGAAAATTGATGTTTATAACGAGTAGAAACACTCCTTGCAAGTCCGAACAGCCAAGATTGGGTCAAAATCTCGGAGATGTTCCTCGGTCCCGCGCCCGAATCGTGGTCGTTTACACCGAAGCACAAGAGCAATGCACATGGCGAGGAGAGTCAGGGCTGATACATTTTCCCGGATAAAAGTAGAAGATCCCGGATAAGTAAATCCCAAAAGCCATTGAGCTGTACAACTTACCTCTGCTATACATATTTGGAAAGTCTTGACTAAGAAAGAGGCGCAACTTCTAATTGACTGCTGTTTCTTCGTCTCTCGTTCTCCGCTCGAATCTCCCTCTCCATATCATCCAGCCGTTTCTTCGTTTCTTCATCCTCCCATCCGCCCTCGGCCTTCCATTTTTCAGGCATGTTCATATGCACGCCTGTGCGTGCTTTAATAGTGCCAGACCACCCGCCTTCGCTTGCCTCCCTTACCGCCCTGTCCGTCAGCATTTGCCTTGGTGTCATCAGCTCCCGGATGTGTGCAGGCGGTGCGCTCCGCCGACGTTTAATGACGGCAGTAGTAACTTCACCAGAACGTTCACGCTGTCTCTGAACCGTTTTGTTCGCCACCTTGTCTTGGCGTGCTTGTTTACCTTGCAGTACGAGTCCAGTGGGCGGTGCAGCACGGTACCGTGAGATGTCGCGCATCAGGCATTCCTTCAGCTCAGCCTGGCGCTTGACGAAGGGCTCGTCTAACTCATAAAACGTCGTTAATGTTGTCAACTGCCCGGACAAATACACTCCTCACCCCAGTTAGCCTTTGCCCTTCCCGTGTACACTGGGGCCCACGAGAGGTGTTCCTTGGGAAGTAGTTGTACAATCTCCCCTGCACATCGGTCCGCATGATTCTCCAATACCCTGCCCTTCATGGGCCGGACTGCTCCCACTGCCTCGCCTCGTGTACTCTTGAACAGCGCATACTCAAAGAGGCTCTCGTACCGCAAATCGTGTGCCCAACTCTTCAATGTTTCCCGTTGCTCCCATTGACGTCCGCGCGCGATACGTCGGCGTACGATCATTCCAGTTATGTGAGCAGGCTGCGGGGTTAGGCGAGGAAGAAGTTTATTTTCAAATGAGGGACGAATGAATGAGCCTTTGAAGATAGGACGCTTGCGGAGCTTGGCTTCCCAATTCTGATTGAGTTCTATGAGTGGACAACGACGAAGAGACACTAGGAAACATACGAATGCTTCTAGTATGCGCATTTTCCAAGTCGTCTTCTCGCGCTTGGTGGCAATCATTCTTTCATACCTGCTGAGAACGTCCTGAAGTTTGATATCACCTTGCTCTGCGCGCTTGAAAGATTCTAACCACTGTGTATCCTTTGTATCACGCCAATCATCACGCTAGGGAGAAGTGCAGTACCTTGTATCCCATCACAAGTTGTTCTTTCGCAGTATGTGCCTTCACGACGTGCTGGTTCTTCCTGAACAGCATGCGCACACGAAACCGGATCTATGCGCCGTGTTAGACAACACAGGGCAAAAAGCAGATCACTCACGTTTTCCCCTGGTGCATCTCTGAGCAAACCCCGGTACAACGACCAGAGGGTCGGAACGCGGTGCGCAGAAAGTTCATAGAATGGAGTTCTTGGACGAACGCGCTTGAGAGCAGAGATGACGGATGCTATGCGAATACGGTGGGCAATGGAGCATGGGAGTGGATTTGGAACTATTGCTGGCATCAACCCGACCGCAAAACTTCCGTTCGATAGGTCGGCGCTCGGTAGAGAACGTCGCGGTTTGGGACTGAGTCTGTTCCTCTTTGCCGTTCGAGCGAGCAGTTCATCTAAGCTCAAGAGTCACGCGACCCCGATCTTATGAAGATAGCTGTAATTTTCGTTTTCCCCACCCTCCCCTCCTTTTTTTCATCACACAATAACGCAATTCAGTGCCTCGCTATATGGTCACACTCCCTCTGGGCCCTGGGCCTGAAGGGGCGTCAGACAGCCTACTCGCAGTGACGCGTTTCCCACCCGCCCTCGCAGCTCACCTCGAGACCGGGAGGCGCTTCGTGCCTTCGCCCGAAAACACCAGTCCTCTCTATTTCCATTCACTTACCCAACAGACTCGAGTCATGTACACACGTAGCACGTTTCCCTCTGGCTGTGATATTATTGACGACCTGTTTCTGCACGAGCGACACCTCAGCGTGAACCTCAAACTTAAAGATCAGTGCTTAGCTGGATTCCTATCACTCACGTAAAAAGTCAACAATACCCGGTGTCGCTCAGGGCCTGTCGCCCTGGTGGAAACTCTAGTATTCCGAGTTGTCCATATAAGTAACTGCTTCTTCCCCACTCGTCTCTCATTATCGTCTTAGTGATCCCCACTTGACAATACTAGATAGTAGGCCGCCTCGGTGTCTTCCCTAACCTCCCGTCACCTCGTCAGTGACCAAACTCGGGGTCATGTCATCCTACAAACAACAGACAGATCTGTGGCTTGAACGATCTAGTCTCGATGGAATGGTGTTAGGCGGTGTATCCTACGGTGTGTTTTCGGTTAACATACACAATTTGAAAGTTGACATATATATTGCAATAGGTGTATTCTTTCTCCTTACAGTACAAACCTGGATTGCTGTCATGCAGCAGCCTCGATATGGTGGTAAAAACCGTCGCGCGCTTCTCTTTTACATCATCATCACGTTCGTATTGGGGACGGTATCCTTTGCTGCGAACGCGAAATATACGGAGATGATTTGGATAGACCTTCGTGATGCACCTGAAAGCCCGGCTGCTCTAATCAAGGACCAAATGTCCTATCACATCAACGTTGTGGCGATTTCCTTGTAAGCAGCTCTGCCCATACATCTCCAGAATAGTGGTAATGGCCCGTCTCGTCTAGTGGTCACATCCAGGACTGGTTTATGCAGGCTCTGCTCGTGAGTCGAATAGTTCGCCATATGGAAATCGGTGCAAGCCTGACGCCTTATATGCTTAGCTTCACCGATGTTTTGTGATATGGAATTGGTCAAGATGCGTGATGATCCCGATGATCACGCTCTACATTGCCATGATATGTGAAGTCAATCATTTACGAGCGACAGCACTAGTCACTGACGTCTTAAGCAGCAATGTCCATTCTCGTCCAGATCCAAGCGAGCACCGGCGCTGCATATTACGGTATCAACATCATACTTGCCTATCTCTGCACCGAAGTGGGGATCAGCGTGATTTATACCATTCTCGTGGCAAATCGTTTGCTCGCCATGCGAAGCCTGATGAAGCAAGTCATGGGCCAACATGGTTCTACCACCTATGACACCGTCATTCTCATGGTCGTCGAGTCCGCCTTGTTATCCTCTATCTTCGCTGTTATTTTCATAGTGGCCTTTGCTCTGCATTTAAACGGTATCACTACATTATGCTACCTGTCTATTTGCCAAATCCAGGTAAGCAGACAAAACCTGAGTTACGAAGTCTCTGATGCTAGTTTTTTCGCTGAACTAGGGCATTTCCCAATTATTCATCATCCTTCGCATTGCACGGGGGCTGGAAGTTACACACGACTGGTCGAGCCGAAGTGCTGCAGCACCTACGACTACAATATTCTCAGGGTTCACAATCGAAAAATCAAACGATGAACGGGTAGCTAGGCCAGAGCAGGACGTTGTTCAGACGTATTCTACTTCTGCGAAGGCGGCGGAAGTAGACGTGTGTATGGTGTGAAATGATGTGACGTTGGTTTAACTGTATATTTGTAACATCTTGATCTATACCTGAATGTAATTGTTTGCGCCGCAAGGCAGCAGCAGCCTGTTGAAAAGTTGTGTTGGTTTCTCCCATGACGCGCAAACAGGTGTTTTGTATATCTAGGCCTGTGTACAGCTTACTGCAGCAACGATGACTTGAGTTGCGTCGGTCACGTAGATGTAGCCGTCGGCGTGAGCAATCATGAAAGCATAGAAATTAGACGAACATCCATGACGCTGAAAACATCAATGTGGACCCAGGAGGCAGTTAACAGAAATATAGAGGTGCTGTACTTGTAACTTGTCACAATTTAGTGGGACAGTGCAAGAATGGATCAATTTATGTATGGTTGAACGTCGAATAACCATCTCCACTGCAAAGGGTTGAAGTCCGAGGTATCATCGACCAGCCGCCAGTAGGGAACCACTGTATTCCGGTATCTCAAACAAGCAATACATCGATCAATTGAAAATAGTACGCATCCTGCGCACGAGCTATGCACGCCGAGCGATACGACGAACCATAACCACATACATGCCTAGCACTACCATGACCTGTCCATGTCAGATTTTCAGGCTTCAGGAACCAAACGAGGATGCTATGAATGTCGGGAACAGAGTCAACAGCCTGGCTCTCAATAACAGTCATTCGTGCACAAGAATTTTGCACTTCCTGAGTCCCAGCCTGCGTCTTGTCCAGTGCAGTGCGTGGTCTCATGCGAGCTCTGGGAATCATCAACCAAAGGAAAGATCTGCTGCTATGTCTGGATAGCAGCCTTCAGAGTTTTAGTGCTAGTATCTTCAATGCAATTTGATAGCGCGAGAGATGTAGGCTCAAGAGTCAAGACCGCAACGTAGTACCCGTGAAGACGTCTGTGTTCTGAATTGTATTTTAAGTTAGATCTAGGTGTCAGGACAAACGACGAAGGGAGGGCCGCAAAATGACTTACTTACTGAAGTACTGACTACTAGTATCTTCGTCGCGACAAACGAAGAATACAGCATCGTAAATTAGAAACATCACCCAAACTTAGTCGGATCCTGTGCAGGCCAATATTATGATGCACATGAACATAGGTATCCTGAACGTACACACGAAAACAGGTAGCAGTACTACAACACAGCAAGGCACAAAGTCAGCAGCGACATCTAGCCTAACGAACATCTACAGTCTACAGCCTTTGGTTAATAAAACGAGGATATCCGAGATCACTGGTACTTTGCAGAGAATTCGCAGTGGAACTTCTCTAACTTCCCAACATACTCGTCCACGCCGGGACACAAGCAGGTAAGACGGTAATGATACTCTCCCTCCTTCTGTCCAAATCCACTGCCTGGTACGACGCAAATGCCTGTTGCATCGAGAAGCGCGAGTGCATAGAATGCATCCGGCTCCTTGCCTGCAGCTCTCGCGGCAGCTGTCGCTTTGTCTGAGAGCGTGATCTTGGGGTAAAGGTATAGTGCTCCGGGGGAATCAACGCATGATACGCCAGGTAGGTTGTTTAGGCGATCCGCCATGAGCTTGGTACGCTGCGCGAGTACCTTGTGAATTCGCGTCGTCTCCTCTTTCCACAGCGCATAGCTTTCGTCGCCCTCTTTGGGGGGTCGCACCAGGCAGTCCACACCAATTTGGCCCTGCAGCGGAGGGCACAGCCCAACGCTCACCATTTTGTACATCATCGCGCGGACGTCCTCCGAGATGTTATAACACTCGAAGTAACCACCACGCCGCCCACACTCCCCTGTCACACCCTTGCTGATGCTATGGAAGGATACCAGTGGAACTGGCGAGCCCATGTCGCAGACAACCTTCTTGAATGATGTGAATGGGAATTCGGCCGCACGGTGCAGGTTGCTCTGATACACTTCGTCCGCAAGGAGCACGAGTCCATGCTCTGCGCACAAACTTGCTACCTCCTTCTGCGTCTCCTCCCTCAACAACGCACCCGTCGGGTTTCCGGGGTTGATTATGACAAGTGCCTTGGGGTCTATGCCATCTTCCTTTGCCTTTTTAAGGGCAGCCTTGATTTCGTCAATTGACGTGGACCAGTCATGCACCTCATCAAGATGGTACGGGATTGCCACGCCTGAAAATTGTGCCAGTGTCGCTGTATATAATGGGTACTGGGGGATAGGGATGAGGACACCAGATTTTTTAGGTTCCGAGATCAGCATTGAAATCAGAAGCGAGACCCCCGCAGAAGCGCCGCCCGTCAAAAAGATGTTATCTGGTGAGGACGGATGGCCATCACGCTCTGTGATCACGTGTCAGTTACGTGATTTTCAACCCGGAGAAAGTGTCGTAAGGCTAGCGCTACGCGCTGTTCCGAGTGTGTAGAACATATTCACTAATCCAAACCAATACCAGTTGTAACTTCCTCAAGAAATTAACTCAGCTGGACGGTCAACTCGGAACGTGGCGCATAAACATTCCAGTGGCGTTGCAGTCAGATCAAGTGTTACTGATGTGGCTACTCACCCTGAATAAATTTCGCGACATTCTGACGGATGATAGGGACGCCCTGGGAGTGTGAGTATGCACCGATGGAACCAATTTCGTCGTACAGTTCCTTTGCACGGGCAATAACATCCTTTGGAAACGCATCTGGTGCGAGTTGCGCCAGCTGCGGCCACTCCATGAGTGCAGCAACCTGTTACGACAGTGAGAAATGCTTCCAACCCCTCTGCATCTTGGAAGAAAACATAAAATGAAGCTAACCTGCCGATTGAAGGTAATGGGGGGTTGATCAAGCCCCTTCTGTTGGGGGTTTCCAATGTTCGAAGAGATAATTCGGTCAAATGGTAGACCGCTGTCCTGACCCCTCTCCTTGAGCATTACACGATACTCCTCTGCTTTTATTGCCAGCTCCCCGCGCACGGCATACTGCACGTTGCGAACAGCAGGGTTCAAAGAATCGACAGTGAGAGATCGCATGGTAGTTCTTGTCCAAGATGGCGGCCGTGGCAGTGGATGGAAGGACGATAGAGATCTGAAGCCAGCTGACGCCTTTATCATCGGATTGCTCGGCCTGAACTTTCTTTTTCTAGAGTGAGTTTGGGACTCTGGAAACCCATATACGGTAACCAGACGTCCAATGGCACGTGACTCGGCATATTCCGTTTCCAGATTTTTTTGGTCGAGCTTCAGTACTTATGAGATTGGGGAACTCGATCTGCAACACAAGATTATGCCAGACTCTTTCTTCGCGTCAACAAAAAACAGGAAACGGAAGCGGTCCGTCAGCACGGTCGAGGGAGGTAGGGGCGCAAAGAAAATCCCCCGCAAGGGCAAATCTAGTTCTCAGGACGCAAAACTTACTAATGCAAGCGCAAGGAGGGGGGTGAGGAGAGCTGCAGACGAAGAATTGAACTCGGACAGAACAGAGTCGGAAGGTGGTGTAGATGACATTGACTTGCGCGCGGATGTCGAGCCCGAGACAAGCGGTGATGAAGATGAACACGAAACCCCTGCGGAGAAGCGATTGCGATTGGCGAAACTTTACCTGGAAAGTGTGAAGGATGGCCTAGGCAAGTACGGTTCGACTGAATTCGTGTTCCGGGTTTGCTTACAATGTTATGGGAATCAGCCGAAGGAGAATTTGATGCTGCCGAGATCGACAGAGAGCTGATATCAGAACGACTGCGACAAGACGTCTTGGAGCACTCTGGCAAAGTTCATCTCTTCGTGGCAGACTTGGTTAGTATTTTCTTGTCTTTGGTGATACTCTGGCTGACGTAGTCTTGGGTAGTATGATTTTACCTCGACGTCATCTCTGCGATGCAGGGGTCACCGTTTCTCTGTTACGTCTGCGGTCGCATCGGACGATGTCCGGTATCTATTCACGTCAGGGAAAGAGGGAACCATCAATAAGTGGTCCCTGCAGTCTGGGAAAAAGATGGCGGCGTTTTACAAACAGCGCGTCGCCAAAGGCAAAGAGAAGGCGCTTCCTCAGGATATTCAAGGACACACGGACGAGATCCTCTCTCTGGCCATAAGTAGTGATGGTCGATATCTCGCAAGTGGATCTAAAGATCGAAGAGTGGGCGTCTGGGATGTGGAGAAGGAGGAATGGGTGAAGGGTTTCGGAGGGCATAAGGATTCGGTTTCAGTATGTATGTCCTATATCCATGACGTATACGACACTGACAAGCCTGTAATCTTTGTATTTATCTTGCCTCTAGAGCGTTGCATTCCGGAAAGGCACACAGCAGTTGTATACCGGCTCATTTGATCGGACTGTCAAGTTGTTCGACCTCTCAACGATGGGATATGTAGAAACCCTATTTGGACACCAGGACACCATCCTCTCCCTGGACGCACTCCGAGGAGAGACTGCTGTTACAGCTGGAGCAAGAGATAGAACGATCCGATTCTGGAAAATTGCAGATGAAAGTCAGCTGGTCTTTCGCGGCGGTGGAAAAAGTGCAATACGGGAGCTGCTTGAGGGAGGTGCGTTCGAGGGTCACGAAGATGAGGAACACGTGAACGGGGTAGACGTTGATGGTCCAAAATCGAAAAAAGGCAAGGAAAAGATGAAGGAGAGCAGATATGCGGAAGGGAGTATGGAGTGTGTCGCGATGATCGATGAAACTACCTTTGTGAGCGGGGGAGATACCGGGTATGTTTTTCAACGTCGTATGAGTTCTACCACTAAACCCCGCCCGAAGCTCAATATGCCTTTGGAATACCCAAAAGAAAAAACCTGTTTACACACAAACGTTGTGCCATGGGTTCCACGAAGTACAGTCCTCGACCGAGGGACTTCTGCGAACTCCCCGCTGGATAACGGCTGTTGCATCACTGCGCTATTCAGACATGTTCGCCTCCGGTAAGCTCTTATTACTGTCATGATGGCGACGTTGCTCAATCCAACTCGAAGGCTCGTGGGATGGCGATGTGCGAATTTGGAAGCTCGATCAGAAACTCAGATCATTTTCACTGGTTGGCTCGATACCTGCACCCGGCGTTGTTAACTCTCTGCAACTTCTTGTCTTACCCAAAGGCGCGCTAGACAATGCCTCATGGAGAGAAAAGGAACAGCGGCCTCCCACAAAGAGCCCAGTTCAACCTGCATTATTAGTTGCGGGATTAGGGCAGGAGCATCGGCTGGCAAGGTGGCTGAGCGTGAAGGGGGAAGGTGTCACGAATGCGGCAAAAGTTCATATCATATATCCTCGGACATAGACGACGGCGAGCCCTTAAGGTTCGACACACTATCCCGCAAAAATGAGCATTATCAGAGTCGAAGGTCGGCATTCCCACAATCAATTACATATGCTTGTTCTTAGGCTTTTTGCTTTGCTCTGCAAGTAGGAGTTTTGACGCTCCATCAGATTCCAATTGAGCTCCACTTTCCGAGTCCTCGACCGAATTTTAGCATTAACATCAATTTCAGAATCACATTTGCGTCATCCGAAGCGAGCTCCATAATCGATGCCAATTGAAGAGGTTTTTTAAAACTCTTCGTGTCATATTCGCTGTGACTACTACAGTGAGTCGACACTCGCCAAAAGCACAAGCATGGCACAACAGCATCACAAGTAACTTCAGTTTCAAACTAAGCTTGGAGCTCGAGAGAGAAAATTGTACTTCTTATCACATCGTCGTCATGCGCGATGTGCAGTTGACGATATGGTCCGAATCCCTGATCGCCAGTTCGTTAGATTACCATGGCATAAAATAAGTTGCTCCCACCAAGTTAGCAGCCTGAGCATGTTTCTCGTCGTCGTCTGTTTCCCTATTAGCCACACTTCCGGCTGATTTATTGTCTCTGGAAGCGGCATTTTTATGGCACTGACGGAAGCAGAAGCAGTATTAAATACTATTGGACAGGTGTAGAGTGATATGAACGAGAAGACTTCGGAATGCGGTGTGCTCGAGGGAAGGAGTCGTGCAATGCTTGGCCGAACCCCCACGGATAGAACTCTGGAACCCAAGAAATGCGACTAGTTGAATTTGTAAGTAGAATGGGTGTCACGAGGAGAGTAGCCTAGTGAGTCACTAGGTGTAGTAGTGGGATCGGCTCAGGGGTTATAATTAAGCGACATCGTGACGGCGTGACAACATTGGACCCACGCGACGCGACGCGTTGTGGCACTGAGAACTCAATAATTTTGCACTTGGACGTCGTCGACCGAACTGAGCACATTCAAACGTCTCCTGACGCCAACGTCGACCATTTCAACGACTTTGTCCTTCACATCATGTCAGACAACGAGGCCCCGCCACCGACAATCCACAATGCCTGTACGCCCCTCTCACTAGCATAACCCACTCCTTCACTCACAGCGCTCAGATCCGGAGGACACCATAAAAATATTGGTTGCAACAGACAATCATATTGGGTATCTCGAGCGTGACCCGATTCGTGGCCAGGACTCTATCAACACGTTCAAGGAAATTCTCCAGCTCGCTGTTAAGCACGACGTCCGTACTGTAACACTTAATTTAATTTAATTTCCTAAAGATATCTACAGGTCGATATGATTCTACTTGGCGGTGATCTGTTTCACGAAAACCGCCCATCGCGCGATTGCTTATACCAGGTTATGGCCCTTCTGCGGGAGTACACACTTGGCGACAAGCCAGTTCAAATTGAGCTCCTTAGTGATCCAAATGACGGACGAGCAGAGGGATATAGGTATGTTTGAGTTTTTTTTATTTCCCTGAACGAAGGATCACGGCCCTCAGTTTCCCAGCGGTCAATTACGAAGACCCAAATTTCAATGTTGCCATTCCCGTCTTTAGCATCCACGGAAATCACGACGACCCACAGGGCGCTGGACCTGTAAGTATTATTACACCCCACAGACCCTTATTCCTCTGTTCCTCTCGGCACCTAGTTCTTTCCTCATTTCGTTGCATTAATTCCTTTCCTTGCATCTTATGTATGAGCACTAATTCATATTCACCAGGAAGGTGCACTCGGTGCACTCGATGTCCTCTCAGTATCGGGGCTCATAAACTACATGGGCAAGTTCGACCTCCCACTCTCTAGCGCGTCGAATCCGAACCCTGCGGAAGGCGATTCGGGTATGTTTAAGTTCTGCACGCGTGGTGACTGGACTCTGATGTTTGTTTGCCTCGTTCTATCTCTTATTCGCGCAACATGAACCCTGTCTCTGCAATTGAATAACCATAAAACGGAACCTAGGTATATCAATCCGCCCCGTCCTCCTTCGCAAGGGTCAAACCCGCCTTGGTCTCTACGGAGTGGGCAATGTCAAAGATGCCCGCATGCACTTCGAGCTCCGCAGCAATCGTGTGCGGATGTACATGCCTAGGGACAAGGAAGATTGGTTCAACGTGCTTGTAGTGCACCAAAATCGGTAAGCGTACATTGTCCCCTGTGCACGCTCCTTACTGAATTCATTACTGCGTGTGTCGTACTTAACTTATGTGTATTCTTTCCGCGCCCTTTCCGCGCCCTTCCGCTTCCCGAACCCATAACCCTAAAATTCATTGGTAGTGTCCCACACCCTCCAACCCCAGCTGTACCAGAGGGTCTCTTTGACGACAGTATTGACCTAGTCGTTTGGGGCCACGAGCACGACTGCCGCATTGTGCCTGAGCCCGTCGCAGGTCGTCCTTACCATGTCACGCAGCCCGGATCAAGTGTGGCTACGAGTTTGGGCGAGGGCGAGGGATTGGAGAAGTAAGTGCCAGAGACTTCCCAGTTTTTCTTTAATTCACCATCCCCTTCCGTATATCTTTTGTACTTGGCTTTCTAAAACAATGGATTTGCGATAAAGGCACGTCGCCCTGCTCCAAATTCATCATAAAGAATTCGAGCTTAAACCTCTTCCTTTACGTACCGTACGTCCATTTATGTTGGGCGACGTTTTTCTCGCGGAGGTAGCGGAAGAGGAGGGGTTTGATGTGAGCGATCAAATTGCTGTTGGGAAGTTTTTGAGAGCAAGGGTGAGTGCGGTTTCATTTGGGCCTGATGTGTAGGTTGCGAACTCACCGCATGATCCAGGTGAACGCCCTTATCGACCAAGCGAACCAGTTATGGGACGAGCGCAATGCACACGCGGTAGAAGAAGGCGAAGAGGAGCTCCCACGTATGCTGCCGCTTGTACGACTCAAGGTCTGTTCATTTATCCTCTAGAATAAGTAAACTGCACTCATGTTGATACTCATCCTGCCATTCGTAGGTCGATACCACTAACGTTCCCGCGATGTCCAATCCCATCCGATTCGGACAAGAATTCACTGGGCGGATTGCAAACCCACGCGACGTGCTCTCCTTCCACCGATCCAAAGCACGCTCCGCCACCTCCCGTAACGCGACCTCTGCAGACCAGCCCGAGCTGTCTATCGATGATCCAGACCTCACGACGAGCGAAAAACTAGCGAAAGTGCGCGTGCAAACATTAGTGCAGGAGTATTTGGCGGCACAGGAGCTGCAGGTTCTTGGTGAGGCAGGGATGAGTGAGGCGATTAGGATGTTCGTGGAGAAGGATGATGGGTGGGCTATACAGACGTGAGTATTATCTTTCATAAGGTATGGTTATTGGTCCGATGCCACGCATATTGCTCCGCTTTTTTCACTCTTCATACTGCTGTCCATTCGCTCTGCTAATACTTGAGGCTGATGTAGACACGTCTCGAGCGCGCTCCGTGCGCTCATGAAAGGTGTGCAGGAGAGTGGGGAGGTGGATGAGGAGGAGTTAGATGATGTTGTATGTTCCCTTCTTCATACCTCGTTCACCCACGGTTTCTTGTTCACGTGTTACTAAATTCAATGCCGTTTCATGTAGCTCGTCAAACTGAAGGAGCAGCACAACCAGGAATACGTGGAGAAAGCAAAGATGGGGAAGGCAGGCAAGGGAAAGGTGCGCCGGCTCTACCTATCTCATGAATTCGCACCTTACTCTACCATATAGGGCAAAGAAAGAGCCTCCGCCCCAGCCGACTCCGACGCCGACTCGATGCTCATGGACGTCGATGGCGGAGACGAAGAAGGTTCAGACTTTGAAGAACCCATGCCGCCACCGAAAAAGAAGAAAGCTGCAGCCGCGAAAAAGGCTGCGCCGGTGAAGAAAGGCAGGGGAAAGAAGGCTGTTGCTGTGAGTTTACTAACTATGATATGTGACAGTTCTGACTGGGGTAACACAGAGTGAATCAGAGGAAGTCATAGAATTAGACGATGATGACGACGAGGAAGATGATGCACCGCCGAAAGTTACCAAGAAGACAAATCGTGCTGCAGTATTGAGGTGAGTTCCGGCCATCTTCTCACTCCCCTACAATAGTACGCACTAAAACTACTTAACTCTAGCCAACCCGCGAAGAAAGCTCCCGCAAAGAAGGCAGCTACGACGAAAGGGAAGACGTCATCGTCGGCACAGGGCACATTAAGTTTTGCGCCTTCAGGGCGAACCTCTACACGGGCCGCGGCAACACGGGCCAAGGGCAAAATGGCCAATGTAGTAAGTTATATTGTAGTATCGTTCAGACTTAACTCAACTGGTTCCGTGATTTGTAGGTCGAGGTGGACAGCGATTGATTGCGCAGTTCCACGTGTTTCCTGTTCTCAAGCTGAACACCAGGAGAATGGTATCGTCGTACTTTTTACCAGACCACCCCGCATCTGACATACTGAGTCCGCAGGTTCAATTCGTGATTAGACTAAGTTTGAATAGAAGCTATGAACAATGATGTGCGGTCATAAATTCAAGCTGCTCGTTAATTTCTCGGAATGAATAATTCTGCCTAATTTACCCATTTGAAAGCAGTGGTTTGCCTGCTTTTGCCTATTTTGCACGATCCTGCGAGGCGCAAGGTTTTGCCTTTTCAAATTCTCCGAATCGAATTCGAAGAGCCGTTCTCACATGCCGCAGTCATATCCGGTTGCCGATGCTCACGCCCGGCGATGTACCATTCATTCGTTTCATTCAGCCTGAACCTGCCCTCTGAGAGTCTTAATGCATGCGACTCTCGATGATCTACCGCCTGAGATCTTACTCCCCATTATCGCATACACACTGTACGGTGAATCCGTCCCGAGCAATATCCTGTGTGTCAACCACCAATTCCGCAACGCCGGTGTGGAATGGCTTTATAGGAACCTCCGCTTTCACTCCCCAGAGCAGCTGAAGCTTTTTGCGCAGACGGGTGAGAACGCGGGGGTGGTGCCGCGTTCAGTTACGGTCGATCTGACGGGCAAGTATGCGAGAGCAGATGTCTGGCAATATCTTCGCGAGGCGTTGTGCAGGTGTTACAAACCGGGGCTAGGACAGAAGCAGGTCTTACTAGAGATCCTTTGTCTGAAACTCCATTCATACTCACAGGATACCAGCCACCATTTGTTCGAAGAGGCGCTGTCTGTTGCCAAGTGAGTAGACAATACTGCGCACGTTCCCAGAGGTGCATCGCCCTGATGAATATTGCTGCCATATTTGTATTCTGCAGTCCCCGAATCTTTCGGTGGACCGGACCTGACCCCGACCACCACTTCTCTACTGCAGTGCGTGCACTCCAAAGGTCTTGAAAATAGAAGTCTGATCCGGGAGAACTCAAGATCGTCGCGCCTGTAGCACGCCGTCTGTGTAGAATATTCGGCACCTGGTCAAACATTCAAGATATCACGGTTACTAACATCGCATTCTCGTCCGAATTTCTGGGCGTTGACGAGTCAGCGACGCCGTTACTGCCAGAGATTCCCGGTCTTCGCACTCTCTACGTGGGTCAGGCGACGTTCCTGAGTGCAGGGTCTGTTGCGGCGCTTTTCTGTGTCAATAGAATGGCGAGCCTGGAGAGGGTGAGGCTCGTGGATGCCTACTGTGAGAGTATTTGGGGATCCAGAATCCGAAGATCGGATATCGAGAAGGCAGCGCAAACCATTATGTTTCCTCAGCTGCGGGACGTGGTGCAGTACGAAGGTGTCCTTTCACGTATTCAGAACCTACTTACATGCGAGAAGAAGACGGAGCGAATCATTGGAGGTGATCGGGTGGAGGGCAGTATCTTCCTGGTTTGAGTGCATTGATGGAAATGTAGAAATAGAGTTATACACAGACAGAAGGCGTTAGTACATTGCGGTGCACATTGCCCGGGAGCATTATATCTCGACTTCTCGAACACCGTCTTTGTCTACTACTTTAACCTTATATTTGCCTGGGTCAACTACTAGACGCTTCGACACCTCGTTGATGCAGCGTTTTAGGGCGGCAAGACCCTCTTCTAGGGATGCTTCTGGATCGTGATAACTGAACGAGAACGGTCAGCATATCATTTTACCAAGCAGGAGCTGATAGGCCGGAAAGTGATAAAGGGTAACAGAAAACGTACCGGTCAAGTAAACTCAGAGCGAAGTAGCTACCATACCCATGCGCAGCAAATGGCACCTCCACTACTGTCCCCAAGTAATCAATCCAATACAAGTTCGGTGTGTGAGAGGACGTGTCATATCCGCCTAGTAGCAAGTTGACTGAATACGGGTTGCGTGATCTCAGAAATTCCGCTAGTGAACGGCGGATCCAGGATGCGGCTGCGGCTGGGCGAAGAGGATACAGATTACGGATTTGGTACAGGCGAATGTTGCGCTCGACGAATTCGGCAAACTGGACGGTATCGCCTGTTTCAAGTGCGCGTGTTGTCAGAAATAATGAATCGGTATGGTAGGTTGGGGCTAACCTGGTTCACCCGAGTACGCCATAAGAAGATGAGGACTGAGCTCCTTGATTTTGTCCTGGTCAATCTGCATCTTGACAATGGATCGGGCAGCCGTAGTGTCAGCAGCTACAATTACGTAGCCCTTTCCAGTCAATGCAAACGATGTCTCCATGTTGTGCTTGTGGTGTGGTGGTTAAAGTCGAGCTTAAGTTGAGCTTAAGGACGCGTAGTCGGAGGACGCGCGTCACAATCAATTGTTGCCCAATTTGTTGGCTAACCCCCTTAGCATTGAAAATGCTAGAAATAATGGTTTATTACCTTAACGAATCAAGTTTGCTCCTTTTTCAAGTTGTAGCCTTTGGACGCGGCCTGAGGCCTAAGGCACTCTCCAGATTGCTGAAAAGAGTTCTTGCGCTCTACCGATTCACCGTTTTCTCGATCTTCACATCAGGCCGGAGCCCTCTGGAGCCATCGTCATGGCCGAGTCAAAAAGCGGCATCTCTTACGCTTCTCTTTGAAATACGTCGTCTTCCCCCGCATTTGCTGTGTCTTCGCGAAGTTCCAATTGTCTTTTTTACCAGGGATGTCACCCTTCCTTCCTTGAAAATAATCGATGCGACACTGTCATTCTGCCGACCGCAACGCGACTCGGTCTTACATTTATCCCCAGCGCTGCATTTTTTTTTCCTTAATCAGTCGTCAACTTCCGGCAATAGACTACGCGCGAACCCATCAATTATTGTGAGCAGCATCAACCATTCGTGAGTTGCTCTGTAACACTCTGTGCGCGAGGGTTTAAATTTACTCTGCTCGCGTGGGCTGGCGCAGGAGGACCTGCGATTCTTTGCGGTCACTCACCGCAGCTTTCGCGAGGGGCCCGGAGACACCTCCATTACGCCCTTCGATCAGTCTATAATTTGTCGTCTTCTATGTTCTGTCGGTTCCCCTCTGTTCCCCTTCGTGCATCTTGGCTGATCTCCGACCCTGCGAGGCGGAATTAATGACATTCGTGCATTCGACTGTCGGCGTAAACTAAAGCTTACATGATAACCCTGGTAGGACCGTTCAGTCGTGAGATATTGGTCAAGCTGCGCAGTACAATATGCGAATTCAACAAATGTCTGACATGTGTAAGGAGGACCCTTGTCCAACCCTTGTCCGCTGATTTTCAATCAGTTTCTTTGATCGTGTAGTTATCCCTTGACCAGTGACTGGCGACAGCGCTCCAATGAGAATTTAGCTTTTAAACATCAATATATGTAGTACACGTGTTGCATATATCTGGACAATGTTCGCAAGGTCTCTTATATTTCATTTGAGCAAAGTTCTCGAGATATGCAACCAATCTGCTTTCTCGAAGCCAAACGACATCTGTTTGGTACATGGGGATCTCCGTCAGAACAGCCAGCGCAGAAACACATTATACCATAAATTCGAATATTAAACCTAAAGCTTGAAGCTTGAAGAGCCCACCAGCGTGTGCCATTTGCATAATACCTCGTTGCAGCTTATCGTGTACGATCGCCGGCTTATCTACATACCTAAGTAAGTACCTTACGTTCGTCGCTATGTCCTGCCCGATCATTGACGCTGTACCTTGCACTGGTACACGATTGACAAATCTGTATTCTTAGAATGCTGAAACTTATTGCACTTATGTACTTACTGCACGATCATATCGAAGGACCAGCAGAGACTCCAATACGTTTGGAGGCGGGCACCAGTCCAAGCGCGTCTGCAGGCCAATGATAACCGAAGACCTAAGAGACACCAAGTAATACTGTTGGGGAGACGTTGACGTGAGGATGACACTCATGACGGACCTACGGTAAGATACCGAGTTCCCCTTGAGAGAGGGTCTCTTGTGTGAATGAGGATCAAAGATCAGTACCAAATCCGCCTTAGGTTATCGTAATATCCAGAACCCAGCTTGAACCTGCATTTTCTGGAGTCTTGATTCACCCGTTTAGTATCCTGACACCCCAATAATTGTAAGTTAGTCTACATCTATCGATTGAGTTACCAGATCCACGCGGATCTTGAGAACAGCCTGGTGAATGTCGGAAAAAAATGACCAGCTCATCCAAATGATTCACACGTTCTTTCCAGTTCGATCCTTTAACTGTTCCGCCGGTCTCACAGGACTCGTCACCTCAACGTGGCCATCTTCAACTTGGGAATCCGTTTGGTGGATCCTCCAGAATAGGAAGCACTTGCTCAATGAATATGAGCGCGCAGCCATTTCTCGTAGCGGTGTCTTGTACAATGTAGGCTCGCCTTTCTCATCAGTCTAATATTATGATAATCAGACACCTTTTTTGTTCACTCAGCTGAAAATTAAAGTCGCGTTCTCTCTGTTTGGTCCGCAGGTAAGACAAAATTGGTGTAATCGGTGGAATAGGCCCATCAGTACGTACATATTCCGCGAGACGCTCGGCCTAGTTATGTAACTCTTGGATTCACAGGGACTCATTGCATCCCTGGATGCACTCCAATTCAAACTCACGTGCATCACGAGATCTTCCACACTTGGCGTGTTACTCATCGCGGGGAGGCGACCAGCTCAAAGCCGCATCAAGAAGTTTGCTCAGAAACACACCTTCTCATTACGCCAGGTTAAATATAGCCGAGCGAAAGTCTTCATGCGGGTCAAGGCATTCAATAAATATCGGGACCTCGTTTGAGGTATGCATCCCTAAGACTAACCGAGCCTCCGTTCAGTTGAAATTATCATGCCTACTAGGTCATCTCCCATTTACGCCAGCGCCGCCTCTCCTGCTTATGAGTCATATACCCCTTCCGCTTCCTCTTCATCCTCTTCCGAGAACATCATCTACGGTGGCACATCCTCGTACGCACAACCGCGTAAGGCATGGGTAGACCCCAAAAGCTTGGCAAACTGTGGGGATGCATCGCAGATACAGGGCAACGTATCCACCTACGTCAAGCAACTTATTATCAATACATTTATTGCGTACGGGGCCGGTGACGAGCATTGTTTTGGTCACTCTGTTGCCAAAGCAGTCAAGTTCGTCGACATCAGCGCACATGGAAGTCACGAAAAGCAAGGTCGTATGGAGGCAACGACTGTTGCAGAAATTGTCGTCTCAAAGAGTACGTCAGAGTGTATGAGGCATATTTAAGAATCACTCACCAGTCGCTTAGGCATGTTGAATGGCGCGGGGATGCTACATGGAGGTTGTGTAGCATTTCTAATTGACAAGTCAGTACGAAATGGTTTGACGCTCTTTGGGATGTGCTGACAGACTACCATAGCTGCTGTAGCACCCCGTTGGTCGCTTTGGGACTCATACAAAACGTCAATGGAGTCGGAGTCACTCAGTCAATGAACATCATGTTCCACTCCCCTGCACCAGTGTACGTCGGTGTGAATGATTCCCATCGCTATTCACTCACTCTTGTCACTAGTGGATCGTGTTTGCGTATCATCAGCACCTCGGTCGCTATGGGCGCCCGCATTATGAGCGCTCGATGCGAGGTTTGTTCTTTTCGTTAATCGATTGACAATTAATTAACCAGTTGCTTCTACCCAGGTCATTAACAAGAAAACAGGCAGTGTAGTTGCCTCAGCATACCTAAACAAAATGCAACCCACCATTTCAAAGCTTTGATAGCTTCGTCTCATTTCCGTTAGACTTCTGGCAGACACTGTATCGAAAGCAATCTCTCCTTAATGTACCACACTATAGTCAATAAGACTTGTATGATCACAAATACTGTATCCATTGGGATTTCGTAGTACATTCAACATGCTACGCTTTGGTTTCCAACTACAACTCGTGTGACGATATGTCCCTAGGTTTGGTTCCCGAAAAAGTGATTTCTGTAAGGCAAACAAGTCTTACTACAGTTGTTCAAGGGTCATCATGTAAAACAACTTGAAGGTCATTTTCTCATACGGCCCCTGACGGGCCTGACGCTAAGCAATTGAAAGAGCTCCAAATGGCTTCAAAATCGGACCGAATGTTGAATAGGTTTGTTCGGAACATGAACGAATGGAGAAATGAGCAGACTCACATATGCTGCATCCTGCTGCCCCACGATGCCCATTGAATACCACCCTTACGGTGAGCGGTTTCCAGTTTCTTGATGCGATCAGAAGCCCCGAAGATACGTTAACGGCTGTTTCCGTACCAAGCCAGGGGACACTGTGGGTGCTTCGCGGAGCTTTTCATTATCCTACGTAGTTCGCCGTGCAACACGATTTTGAAGCTCATCGAGACCCGCGCAGGCCTTGGATCGTGGATATAAGTAGCATCAACCTGCTCCTTCCATCGTCATGTTTGACGAGACGCACCCTCCATCAGTGGGAATGCCAAAGAAATTGCAAATCTCTGCTGTGAACGTCACTTTTAACACAGATTATAATAGATTAGAATTAGCAACTAAAATATATATCTGATGCCACCCTGTGATAGTTTTGGTCGGGAAGACTTTTACACATTATCCTGGCTTATTGATAAGATAAAGATTCTGATGGTCGAAGAGTATGGAGCCGTAATCTTACCGTCAACCAGGCTGAGAAGTAATCGGTGACAGGGTTCTATGATGATGGAAGGAGAGCATAAATGTAGTCAGGCGCCAGTTTCCGCTACAAAGAACACGCGTACGGCACTGGTGAGAAGGCAGAATTTTACGATGGAAGGAGAGCATAAACGTAGCGTTGCAAGACAGCAGCCGCTACTAGAACGCGTGCACGAGAGGGGTGAGAATATGTGAGAATGCGGAGCGAAAGTGAATCTTGATGAGGGACAGTGAATGCAAGAACTGCGAGACAGAAACCGTCAGGGAAGGAACGGAGCGGTATCGGCGGGTCAAGGACATGTAGGAGTTACGTGCGTCGCTCAGGTATATAGTAAGACATGCAGGGTAGATTTGGCGCGCTCAGTTTTACTGTCGATGCTTGGTCAACGCCACGTTGCGTCTTGAATGTGCTTCCTCGAGATACCTAATGTCGTTGATTGACATCCATGAGAAAGGTCGCGAGTGAAGTTGCTTCGTTGATCAGAACGCCACGTCAGGCTAGGTCTGCTCAGGTGCTGTTCAATGTGGCGTCGGCCGCGTTGCGGCTCCTAACGGCTGTTCTAACTTGGGTACCTATGAAGTGATGCGATGTGCCTCCACCTGTCAAGCCGCTCAACATCCAAGTCAAATTCTGATAAGGCTTCGAAAGAAGCTATCTCAGGAAGTTCGGAATCACAGGGAGAAGCCTGGAGAAACCATATATTCACATTTGCATGAAAGTGTAGCCGGCCGAGGCACAGTCTGCCAACGAATTTCCCACAAGGAAATTCAGTCGGAGTGAGCCTCATGAGATCATTAAAGACATGAATAAACCAAACCAAACCCCTCTCCTGGACAACGTGCATCATGAACTAGCTCGTTGAGTGCTTATTGCGTTAAACGTTCATGGTCCGCCTGCCCATCGCGGAACTTGTTGTCTATGGCAAGACGCTCAGTTACTTTCTCCACCTCCCTCTTCCAATTTGTTCTGACACAGAGCCAAATGCCAACCGTTGATGCGTAAACCAGAGCGATGGTGAGACCATACCAAAGTCCTGCGAGCTTCAGGTCTTGCTTGAAGGTGAGCCATAACCCAAAGGGAAGCCCGATGATGTAGTAGGCGCTGAAGGATGCATAAGTAGACATCGAACCAAATTAGTGGACTAGGCAGAATTTACCTAAGATTGATTAGAGCTCCAGTGAACTGATAAGGATCCATTAGTTAGATGACGGCCGGAGCATGGTAGAGCACATACCTGCTTGCCCCTAGCTCTCAATATTCCTGCTGTGATAGCACATGCAAAGTCGGGCACCTGGAATAACGCCACCAATGGCAGTATAGATGCCACAAGTGTCACGACCTCTATATCAATGTTGACCATGCGTGAGAAATGTGACTTCTGCCAGTATCCGGACATACCGATATCGTTGTTAAATAGATAACCCCATGACTTGCGGAAAATCAACAAAACGGCACTAGGCAACACCTCAAAAAACAACGTCAAACATGAGTGAGGCAAAGCAAACCTAAAGAACGCGGCTATCGCAGCGGAGAGAAGAATAGCTGCATTCGCAGAAACTCCAGCACGCCTTGCATTCCTTTCCCCAAGAAGGTTTCCGATACTGGATTTTCAGTTAGACTCAGACTGCCACCTGCGCAGAATAGGAACGAACCGGACAGAGGTCGCAACACCCAGAGCAAATGGGGCTTGAAAAGTGGACGATGAAGTCGCCAAAAGGACTGACTGAGTTGCCAACGCTGTAGGTCCAAGGCTGTATGGGGAATGTCGGTTGATTTGATGATGCTAGAACGTAAGCACTTACAGGCTAGCAGCAACTGTGAAATTGAAATTCAGTTTGTTCCTTCAGACAACGAACAAAAGGAAATATACGCACGCCCAATCAGCTCCCATGACCACCACTCTGAAGCAACCTGACCTATATCGAGGGTCGTGTTCGGATGAGCTTGGGAGTGTGCTATGCTTTCTCAACTACTCACCAACGCCGCCCAACCCAAGCTGGACAAGAAGACCCAACGAGGTAAAACAGCGTCTTGACAGAGGATGCCAAGCAGTCTTCTCGACATAGAAGACGCCGTAGATGACAGAGGCTACTGAAACAAGATTATAGGAAACAGATGTTGCGATCGGGGCGCCAATGAAACCCAGCCTGATTGGTTCTGGACCCCATACTACAGTGTCACATGAGCGGGTGAGGTAACCAAACCCGAGTATCAAAACATACCTAGTAGATAATTCAAAAGCACGTTAATAGGTGCTACTCCAACGATGATACGAGTAGGCACATTGAAGAGACCTTGACGGGTATTGATAGTGAGCGTCAAACCACAAGTCAGAACAGACTAACACACCTTGGGACTGGAAATACCGGCTGACGATTCCAATCAGGACAATGATCTGCAAGTCAAGAAAGCCGAGCTCACCGGGAAATGCAATTGAATGCATAGGCCGGCAGACCTAACGAGGCCCATTTCAGGTAAATACCAGCGAGCCGCGCAACCTCCTCATCTTGCCTCAGTAAAAGCAAGATAGGCTCTGCATTGAACCAAACAACAAACATGGGCTAATAAACCGCAATTCGGTGAAAAAACACGTTCTACGGGACACAATCACTTACTATGAGTATAACAGCCATGATGACCGCTGTTTATAACAAAGGGTAAGCAGCAGCCATTAAACAAATAGTAAATCATGTTCACTCATGCGTTGCGTCCATAATCCAACGAGTTGCGGCTGATTAGAAGTCCAAGCCCCAGGAAGCATTGTGTCTAAGGTTGAAACGAGACCTTGAATAATGCTCAGACCAGTAACATTAGCAGTCATGAAACCAATAGTTGCAGCAGCAAGAGCAACGGTTGATAGATGGCCTATGGAGACCACGGACGACAGTATCATGCTGTGCTCAAGGACATGCGTGCTAATAAAAAGGTCTAGTTCAACTGACGGTCAACTTGATGAATGAACTCACCCAAAGACAGGCAAGGTGTATTTCGTCAAGATACAGAGTTCTTCCCAGTACATCCGAGCGGTGCTGGGCTCACGTCCATCGCGAGGAAAGTCTACATCCTCTTGGATGCGTGGCATAAGAGGCGCCAGGAGGGGTGTGTTCTCAGTCGGCTGAAGCACATCTGGTGCTGTAGGAATGATACTCATGGACGGTTGCGGCGGAAGGATATACGATGAAGGAAAACTGGTACGCCTAACCGACACCCGTGGGGCGGCAAGCAAGTCATCCTCTTCACCGTATTCATCCTGTTCGTTCCTGTCAGAAGCCTCGGTCTCTTCATGAGTTTCTTCTAAGTGGGGAACTGCAAAACGAGATAGAATGGCATAGTCTTGGGGAAGGGACGATGGTGTCCCAGATAATTGAGATAAGTGCGACATTGCTTTGTTGCTAGTAAGCGCGACTCAGACGACAAAGGAGCTAGATTGAACAGTGACAGTGAGTGTTGGGCAACGATCGATTGTAATATCTCTTTACCTGTCGAATAAACTTCACTAAACTTCAAGGTGCTCTCGCGTTCAAGACGTCCTCGAAGATAAGGGCAGAAGTGAAGAAAATATACGTCAGGGTCATTCAATGATATCGTTTTGACTTCGGGGGGAATTTGAGACTCCGGACTCAGTCTCAGATGAACTGTCATCACGGTGCTAATGCGTCATATTGTCATACTTACGAATTCTCAGTTATTTTTTCAAGTTGAAGTTTGATATAAAGTTTGTCCTCTGAACTATGTATTCGATTCTGAGGATTGCGGTGGGCCATTGTGTGACTCACCTACAGCCATAGACCCTCGAGCATGTATATTTGTAATAGCATGAAACTTTATCAGATGCATGAAAATCAAATGAAATCCATCATTGATCGGAGATTCCAATCACGTGACATACGCGAAACGCGTCCGCCGTCTAACCTTCGAAATTCAACTTTAGATAACGCGTGACTATCTTTGGATTATCTGCTCCGAACTTCGCATCCTCAGCGCTCAGCCGTGATAGCTGCTACCTAACGTACTCTTACCGGAATAGCGAATACAATGAACGTCTCTCGTCAGGGCGGCAACGGTGCCCTTCGATCATTCCCGAGTCGCAAGAGTACGAGCGCAGGGGCCCGTGGTTCCGAACACACTTCGCGACCACGAAAAGCATTTGGCAACCTTAACGACGCGGTGGATTCTGACAGTTCAATTGAGATATTCGAGGGTAACCTTTTCGCAGAAAAGAATCTGAATGGTACAAAGAAGAATGAGAAGCAACCCAAGCCGTACGCGTTTTATGGTTTGTTCTATACCCCGAATTGAATGTTTTGATCCACAGAATCCACCCGTTCTTTCTGGAAAAGTGTAGGCGCGAAGTTCCTCTTACTTCTGCAACGTCGAAGTCGGACAACAAGAAAGTGGCAAAGCACGACGAGAACCTGAGAAGTACAGAATGCGTTGCGCTGCGAACCGATAACGTACTCAAGAGATCCCTGGAACATATAGACGCGGGGACGTCAAGGTCGGTTTCTCTTGGTCAATTACATAGTCGAGTATAGATCCTCATTACAGTCAGATGGGACATTGCACAAAGGAAAACCAGTGTTGAGATCAACAAAGAAGTATACAAAAGTGAGAGCTCTACCAGTGTGGCAGTGGCTCGGAGAGTACCAAAGGATTGTAAAGGAAAAAGTAATCCAGGCAAAGAGCCCAAGTCTAAGGCCGGTGTCCAGGCAAGCTCATCAATGCCTAACTACTCCTTCGCGGATTACTGTACTCCCTCGCCCGGCGTTGTCTACACGCGCTGCGAGGACGAGGCCAACAAGTTGGTTCAAACACTTGAAAGGTATGTCCACCTTTGCTCATTATCACAAAAACAGTACCGAACATCCACTCAACAGTCCCCTTGGATTTGACCTCGAGTGGCGTGTACTCTGGCATTCTGGTGCGCAAGAGCGACGTACAGCACTGGTACAGCTGTGCGACAAATCGACTATCCTGCTGATCCAGGTAAGCCATATGAAACGTGCGTCGTTCTTCAATTATGAATTGCCGCCGCCTGACTACTTGGTTATGTGGCAGGGTTTCCGAAAAAAGTCTGGGTAAGCCCGCTAAGTTGCATAGTGCATTAATGCTGTCGATTCACGGTCAACAAGGAGGTAATCGAGTCGCCAAGCATCGTAAAAACAGGGGCGAATATTCTCAGTGCGTAGCTTGGGTATGCACTATGATTATCCTGACACAATCTGGCAGATGATGGCGAGAAACTGCATCGTGACTTTGGGATCACAGCCCGAGGACTCGTCGAGCTTGGTGCACTCGCGCATGTCGCAGATGATGCTTTCTCTAGCATATACAAGCGGCGAATCGTCAGTCTTGCCAAGATGACTGCCACGTACCTCGAGTGCAATTTGGTGAAGAGCAAAGAGCGCACTAGTAATTGGGAAGGAGACCTGAGTGACAAGATGGTGCATTGTGAGCTCTGCAACGCGAATCAGGAGAAGTGCGACTAATTATGCTCATCAAGATGCGGCGAATGATGCGCATGCAGCACTGGTAGTACACCTGAAGCTCCTGGACTCGGCCAAAGCTGGCAACAAACAACTTGACCCGACCAAGTATACTAGCTCAGTCGATCCACCTAGCGTGGGTGGCAACAAGGCGATAGTACCACAGGTGTTGCCGGATTCCAATGTGCTATCATTAGCACCAGTGCCTCCCCGCCCGCAGTACCTGCGGGCTTATAACCTATGGCATCACCGGAATACGCCCCTTGATAAGATGTGCAATACATTGAAGACAGGTGGGCGCGTGGAGCCTCTGAAAGAGAGTACGGTGATGTACGTAGCATCCTTGTTACATTGTGTTCAATGCTGAATTGTAGCTTGAACAGATCGTACGTGGTGGGTGCCATCCAGGCAGACGTGTCGCTGCCGTTTGATATGAGTAAGCTGTTGGAGCTGGTGAAGATGGAGGCAGGAAGTTGGCAGCGACATCGAGCATGGTTAATGGACGCAGAGAGGAGCGGTCGTGGATGCCCTGTGCCGCTGATTTGCTGTGCGAAGCAACAGAGCTCCGGCCCCAACGGCCTGGACCTGAAGCTATCGCAAGCTGCTGACTCAATGATCGGAAGCGGAGGTGATGGCGACCCTGGCACTACCATCTCGTGCAGGAGCTTACCTGAAAACGTTGCATGTTGAAGGGCTGCATCGATGGCTGCATCGCGGGATATATTTATTGGTAGTGTACCCAGAGTTGCCAGTATTATTATCAGTTCATGTTCCGTCGAAAGCCTGAGGTATTAGAAGGGACTTCCATAGGAGACTAATTTGAAGTAGAGACATCACTGCGCAGCGTGAGTCTGTTCAGATGTTGCGTTTGTTGCATGTTGAGATGTCACGAAATTGATTGCTCCACGACTCGGGCGGCAGCTTGTCCTGCGAATTTTCTTACTTTCAAGCGTTCGTTTTTCGCTCTTCCCCACTTGACTTGAGTTCATGAGTCTGACGATATAGTTCTCAATAACATTCCCTGACTAGTTTCATAATACCAACACGCGCTATAATCACCCACCCCACTTTCTAGTAAGCGACGCTCATACCGCAATATGTCTTCCAAGCACGATGCCCGTTCGCAGCAGAGATTTCTTGTCGTACGTCTCAATTATTATCTTTATTCGTTTTCCAGTGATCAGAGACTCTACTTGCAGATTAGCACAGTGCTCTTCTACCTCGTCGCAGCACTATGCGTATGTCCTTGTCCTTCTTTCTACCCTCCCGGTCATTGATATCTTCGCATACAGATGGTCATGGCGTAATTCCTTCACCATTCCAATGTTTACAAAGTTCACTCACCAGTCTTAAATTTCTCGAAATGCAGGAATAAACGTGTTCTCAAAACGACCGCTCCGCCGCTATTCTTCCTCTTTGCCCAGCTTGTCATTGCTGTGGTCCTTTTTATCGCCGCACACGCAGCCCGTCTCTTAGTTGTGCCTTTATACGTAGACACACAGCTCCTGATACAGCTCGCCCCCACGGTTGGGTTGAATGTCTTGGGATTGAGGTATGACTTTCGCATGAATAAACACCCGTTTAAACATTGATTCCTTCGTCTTGCTACTAGTTTTAGCAACTATACCCTCAAGTATGTCGATGCATCCGTCTACCAAGTTGCACGTGGCCTCGTCCTCCCATTCACGGTCCTCACTTCCTACTTCTTCCTCGCCGCCCGCCCGTCCCTCCGCATCCTTTTCGGCTGCTCCATTGTTACCCTTGGCTTCTTCGTTGGCGTCTTTCTAGATTCTGACCCCATGGCTCTCATGGGCGTTGGCTTTGGCGTCGCGAGTTCTGCCATCACAGCAGTGCACAGCGTGGTAATCAAAAAGAGTTTGGATGTAGTCAAGGGTAACGCCATGCACCTGTCTTGGTATACGAATTTACTTAGCGCGGTGGTGATGCTCCCCGTCATCATATTTGCCGGCGAGATCCCGGCTATTACGGATTTGTTTTTCGGACCTGTAGATGTTATCCCTACGGAAGGAGCGCTAAGCGACTTGCAGATATTCATTTGGGGATCCTGTATTACTGTGTGTCTTCACCTCAGCTTTACCATTGCTCACTGACGCATCATCAGGGTGCGCTTGGCTTTATGATGAGCATTGCAAGTCTGTTGTCCATCAAGATCACTTCGCCCATCACCCACATGGTGTCCTCCGCAGTAAGAGGCGTGGCAGCAACCCTGTTGGGAAGGTGGTTATACGAGGAGTTCATCTCGGGGTGGGTGTTCTACGCATTCATCTTATCATGTGACTGCGTCTTCCTCTTGCTTCCGCTTTTTGAAAGCCGCTTCCCATTTATTATTATTGAGGTTCCTCGTGTTCACACATTTCTTTTCACAGCGGCCGCGCATCCTCCATTGGGATCATCCTTCTAGGGTCTATTTACTACACATGGGTGAAACATGTCGAGTCTCAGCAGACTTCCAAGTACGACCACGTTCCGTTGGAAGATGTAGAAGCTGGAAAGGATTTGGGTTCAAAACCGGAGTAAGAGCGGGGCGAGAGCACAGAGATTACTCGGACATGGAGCATACGGAACGAACACTCATAAAATTGCATCTTGCTTCAGGACAGACATCTGATTGTGAATCGTGATACCCTCCGAGTACTTATTTAATTCCTAGCAGTTGATGTCTTACATCAGGACAATGCATGGACTTGAATTGCTGGAAACTACGCAGCACAGGACGGTGGTCTCGTCACATACGCCGAACATATCCAACCATAAATTCATGTCCGAGTCGAGCAGAAACTAGCTCACCTCACTGAAGGGGAAGCTCACAACTTCGCTCCTTCCTTTCGTTTACGCTCCTCTTCTCTCTTCCGTCTCGCCAACAGGGCTTTGCCAGCACGACTCGTGGTCTCTCGCCCGAGTACCCCAGATATCCACTCCCCTATTTCTGCGAGTTGAGCTAGGTCAACGGGACCTACATCCCATCGACTTTGCACCGTCTTTGCGGGCTCACCATTGCCTACAACATACTATATCAGCTCACACGGGATAAAAATGCAGGCAGGAATGCTTCACCATATGGTTCACCAATATCACCGAATAACCTATCACCAGTGAGAGCATAGACGACATCTTCCGTTGCGACGTTACCCGTGGCGCCAGGACTATAGGGGCACCCTCCAAGGCCACCAACGGACGCATCGAATGTCCGCAGCCCAAAGTCAAGAGCAGTTAGAATATTGGCGGTCGCTGTGCCGTTCGTATCGTGGAACTACACGACGATTGAATCGGCCATGAGATAGAACACGAGGGAATAAATCTTACATGTCCAGCGAGGATCCCCACGTCTACCTCTTTCGCAACCTCCTCTAGCATCCCACGGACACTCGCGGGGGTCCCCGCCCCTGTCGTATCTCCCAAGCTCACCTCATAGCACCCCATCTGCACGAGCTCCCTCGAAACGTCCCTAACCCGCCTCGGATCCACGCGTCCAGAAAACGGGCATGTGACGACTACTGAAACATACCCTCGCACTCTTAATCCAGCATCAAGCGCCCTGCGCGCAACTGGCTGGAGACGTTCGAGAGAGCCTGAGATAGGGATGTTGGTGTTTGCGAGAGAGAATGCGTCTGTCGCAGAAGTGAAAATCGCGATTTCGGTGACGGGAGGTGGAGGCTTTGCGTGTGAGTTTGGAGAAGTGCTAGGCGAGAGTATTTCTAGGAGGTCATCTAACCCCTTCTGATTTGGCACGAGCACCGAGTAACCAGTCTTCGGGAGAATGTCTAAGAGAGATAAAACCTCTGCCGTGCCCGCCATCTGCGCCCCTCAGAGTCCGCGTATTAGCACATGCGTTGAAGTGGGGGAGAGCACAGACATGCCTGAGGCACCCATTTGGGGCTCACAAAGCTACCAGCTTCGATGTTGTGCAATCCTGCGCGTGCTAGTCTGTTGATGAGTTCTGCCTTGATGGGAGGTGGGATTGGCCGGGGCTCGTTCTGGAGACCATCGCGTGGCCCGACTTCGACTATCTTTACGAAGTTGGGGTTCGTTGAGCTGGCGGTGCTTGGTGTTGGCTTTGAGGTGGAGAAGGACTTGAGGGATGTCTTGAGGGTCGAGCGTAGGACTCGAGTGTATGAAGAAGCGGATGGACAAAGCATTGTTAATCTTCAAAGCGTAGAAACTAACAGCGCCGGAAGCTACTCTGCTGCACGTGAGCCTTAATAGTCTGTCACGGTACCTTTACATAATAGCAAGTCGGGTGACTCTAGTCTTTCGGGAGTCGGGAAGCCCTCGTCAACTAGTACTTGCGCACTCATACAAGCGACAGATAAAGGTCACATGTTTTGCGTATATTCCAATCCGGTCTTAGCAGAATAATGATGGCATCCCAGTTTGAGGTCTTCAAGTCACGATAACAGCGCAAAGCAAGCCCAAGGGAATATAACGATCCAGATTCCAACCACCGGTATCGGTAAGTACTCAATACAGTACATCATGGGTACTGTTCGTTCTGACACTAACTTGCACCATCCGACCCCCGAAGTTCGAACCTATTCCGTTGGGCTGCATCTTATTTTGTATGCATGCAACCTGATACAACTCGCTTTCGTGGCACAGAATATTAATGACTCCCAATGTACCACAGGGGGTTGCACCCTCAAGGAAGGGAATATAACGCCAGTAAATTAACAGCCTCTCATCTCGTTCCAATGCTACTTCTTCTGTCCCTTCGGGTTCGATCATCGCCGGTCCAAGTTGATACACCCTAACTCAACCATCCCAAAGCAGGTCTGGTCTAGTCGCTAGAGAACAGCTATCTCTCGCGCATGAACAAAGCAGTCGAAATCGAAATGTGTTACATGATTGCCATGGTGGTTATATAATTTCCTGCGGCGGGTGAGCACCATCCGCAAGGGCCGCGGGGTTCACAGTGGCGCGGCGGCTATCATTTGTTTTTCTTACAATCGTGATGGCTGCGTGCCAGCAGCTAAATTCACAGCGTCGATGGCATTGACGACGCGTGTACTTATCAGCAGGATGATGATCCTCTGTCCCATCATGGTGTACAGTGCCCCACGTCATAAAGGATCATCAATGGCTCTGCCAGGTTCATCTGCCACTGGGTGATTGCGCCAACCCATCGTCCGCTAATTGGAGTTTGCCATATGTGTTATGACTTGACCAGGTCCTTATAGCATCTCTGTTCCCGTTCCTTCATCAGCGAGGCTCGACCCACGGATTATTCGTTGGACAGGACAAGAAAATGCCGTCTCCCATTGCGTTGAATCCGCCCTCCCCCTCTCCATCGATCTTCAAGGAGAAAGAGTCACTCAGGCAGTTTCCGTCAATGACAACGGCAGTGTCGTACCTTTCTGCTGTTCAGCGGGCAGATACCCGCGCTCGCAGTTACGACAACTCCTCTGTTGCATCAACCCCTGCACTTTCCCTCTCCTCTTCCGTCACAGCTTCATCCGAAAATAGTATCCTCAACAACGGCGATGAGAACAACGGTCTCTTGTACCCCCTTGAGCCGCCCATCTCCGAGCAGGTCTTCAGTACCGTTCACGCAGAGTTTGGTCACTGTGCGAATGAGGCCTATCGTTGTATCTCCAAGCATGACTATAGGAAGCCTTTCCAGGAGCACACAGTCGAGGAGCCTCCGCACTATATTCTCTTCGCCACTTACATGAGCTACCTCATTATCCACTTTTTTGGCTATATGCGTGACTTCTTCGGAAAGCATTTTGCGAAGTCTTCCTTTACCCACCTCGTGCACCATAATGTACGTCCTATTTACTCTGTTCCCCACAACGCCACCGCATTGACTTTCTGCGTCATTCAGGGTTACGCGCCTTTGAACTCAGATTGGGATTCGTTCTTCAGCCGACGGCTCAAGCGTCGCATGGATGATTGCTTTAGCCAGCCTGTCACAGGCGCCCCAGGCCGCACTACTCTTATTCTCGACCGTTATTCCACCGATTATAACGAGACTCAGATCTACACTGGTACCACGACACGCGCCCTGAACATCTCATCGTACAACTACCTGGGATTTTCCCAGGCTCACGGCGGCTGGGCAGATGCAGTCCAGGAAAGCGTGCGCCAATATGGTATCTCCTCATGCGGCACGCGTCTTGAGACTGGGTGCACCGAGCTCCATGTGCGCGCTGAAGCCCTTATGGCACGTTTTTTGGGCGCGGAAGACGCGTTAATAAGCTCTATGGGTTTCGCCACCAACTCTACTTTTATCCCCACACTCGCGGGAAAGGGGTCCCTAATCATTTCCGACGAACTGAACCACACTAGTATGCGGGTCGGTATACGCCAGAGTGGTGCGCAAATCCGGATGTTCAAGCACAATGATATGTTAAGCCTCGAGTCCCTTCTGCGCTGAGGTGATAAGTCAGGGTCAGCCTAAGACGCATCGTCCGTGGAAGATAATTTTGGTCATCGTCGAGGGTTTGTACTCCATGGAGGGCACCCTCCTGAACCTACCTAGGATTGTCGAGCTGAAGCAAAAGTACAAGGTCTGCACTACAGCTACCGTTTTGTGTTACGATGTTGATACTTCATCCAAGTTCTACCTCTATGTTGATGAGGCGCACACGATTGGTTCGCTAGGTCCCCGGGGACGCGGTGTAACGGACTACTTCGACATCCCCCCTCACTCAATCGATGTCTTGATGGGCACGTTCAGCAAGGCCTTTGGTGCTGCTGGCGGATACATCGCAGGGCCGAAAACCCTTATTGATGCTCTCCGGCTGCGCAGTCACTCGGGTCCGTATGCGGAAGTAATGACGCCCTCCGTACTCACACAGATTGTTGTGTCGATGGCCAGCATCATGGGCGTCGCTCCTCCGGCACCACAGCCCACAAAGTCCCCACTTTCCCTGAACCTTGATTGCTCGATCGTTGCGCCGAAGCACAGTGCAGAGGAGCTGGCAGGAATGGCACCCGTAAGCATGCTGCCGACGTGGATGAACCTTCATCCGTCTCTTGCGGATGGATCTGAAGCTCGCATGCGTATGCGCCGTCTTGCTTTCAACTGCCGGTATCTCCACGCGGGCCTCAAGAAACTCGGATTCATTGTCTACGGACATCCCTCCAGCCCGATCGTTCTCTTACTCATCTTCAACCCGGCCAAATTGATGATGTTCGTGCGTTTTATGCGTGCACGGCGCAAATCGATCATTGTTGTGATCGGAGCGTACCCCGCTACTCCGGTTGAGAAGGGCCGTGCGCGGCTCTGTCCTAGCGCATCGCACACAAAGGAGGACATCGATTTATTTCTGCGGGCGTGTGATGAGGTGGGTGGAATTCTTGACTTGAAACATGGTTCGGGCGAGCGGTGGGGAATTGATAAGGTTTGCGAGCGCGCTGTGGAGCTGGTTCACTCTGTGTGAAGACATGCATGATTGTCTTGCCTGTGCTCTTCTCAGCCTTTTTAACCATGTTTATCGTTGTTCTATTAGTATGTAGGTTCGGTCTCTAATGTACTGACATGTACTGACATCTAAGGATAATCAATCGCTGATACCGTTCAGTTTCAGTGAGATATCACATTGACACCATATTGTCAAAGCGATTCTTGTCGAACGAAAAACAACAAAATGATCAGCATCATATTTTATGACAACGTCCAAAACATAGATATGGCAAGCGTGTGCCACAAATTGCCACAACACCGGGGAACAACCTCAGGTCCATCCAGCCGGCCAGGTATCAAAAGCTCAAAATTACCAGATATTGACACCTCCGGAAACTCACTTGACGCTCACTGGACTGTCATGCTGCCGAATATCTCATCATACCTTTCGGCACCTGATCAGGCCAATCATACAATATAGTAAGCAACAAGAGACACAAACTAACTTTAGCTGGCAAGATAGGACCCGCCTGGGGCGCTGACTGGAATTGAAAGATTCAGATGATGTGGCTTTTATGCGTGAATGGGCAGAGTCTGAGAGGCGAGAAGAATTCGAGTCCAAGCGCGTCCATATAATGCAGTCAAAGAAAATAGCCTCCGAACTTACGATTCTAAAGTCGTTCTCTGTTTCTTTGGGTCAGATCCTGTACACAAGGAGATGGTCAGCTAGGCTCCTCCGGCTATCGCACTCAAACTCTACAGCAGCACAGAGTTAAGAACACCAAATGTGATATAATATCACTTGACAAGTACGTAACCAGGGTAAATCCACTGGTGATCATAGTGGGTTGGGAGCTGGTCATCTAAAAGGTACCATTAAACTGAGCGGGCGCACCAGGTCAAGTTCTTCATGGCTGCGAAATTTTCACCTGGTGGTATCAGACGTGCAAATATTGTTATGCTGCCCAGAATCAGAATCAGGACCAGCTGTCGGAGGAACTACTGAAGACTTCGTGAGTTATTGCTCGTAGCTTGAAAGTTCAAAAAATTGCTGGCAAAAGTAGAGTACGCTAACTTGTTCCGCATCGTAATATTATTTAGAGCACGTGCCTACATGAAGCGGGCAAATGAGAGGTCGAGTACTCAAGAAGTGACCCGAAGGCGGAGATGTATCCACTGGTGTCAGCGCAGAGGGAAGAAAATGTAGCAGTCTTGCAGGCGAGAGAGAGACAGCCGAGATATAGCAATAGGCTTGGGAGTCGTGCTAGCAGCACTCCTGCCAAAGTCAAAATTCAGACCAAATATCGATGGCAAGTTTGCTTGTATTGATGGTGATGCATCGATGGCGCCAAATACACCCAGTTTCGTGAACGTGAATGGTGTGGGTTTTCTGGTCCCCGTGCTTGGTGCAGCCGGTGCAGAGGAGGGACTAGTAGTGATTATGGGAGCAACGGACTACGGCTGCGCAGTGCGCAAGCGTGGGGCCGGAAGAAGATACAGGATCTATCGAGAGCGCGGTTGTCAAAAGTGCAGCGAAGAAGCACTAGTTGAATATAGCAGATGTAGAGGGTGCGCATGCAGTGGTGGGCGCGATGGTGGGCGTAGTGCCTAGGGAACTGCGTCGTGGGCGGGCCAACTGAGAATGTGAAGTTTTTCGGCACCGTCTCGGGAAGTTCTTGGGCAGGTTGCACGCTGTCCCAGGATGTCGCGAGCTGCTCCTTTGGTAAGAGATGGCCATCGACAACAACGTCAGGCTTGCGTTTGGACTCTGCGTGATCAACTAGTAGTGTGGTGGCAACCTGGACGGTCTGACAGTGAGCGTACTGATCACAAGAAGTGAAGTTCAACTTCAAGGTAAATCATCAAACATCGATCAAACAACAGGTCATTATACCCAAAGTTATGTGAGTGGTACATCCAGATTCCAACCACGGTCCACCGGCCGGTAGTACTACTGGTAAGTATCATAAACACAGTATAGATGGTACTCTTTCGTTCTGACACTAATCTTGCACTAACTCCTCCGAAGCTCGAACTTCCCATTCTGTCGGGCTACATGTTATTTTAGATGTATTATGCAACTCGCTTTCGTGGCACACAACTGTGGTGCCATTGAATATTAATGTATGCCCAGGTCGCTGACTCGCAATGGACAACAAGAGATCCTCAAGGAAGGGAATATAAGGCCAGTAAATTAACAGCCTCTCATAATGTTACTTCAATCGTCGGTCCAAATTGATCACCCTAGTCTCACCCAGACCATAATAGAACGAAGACAGTCGTTCCATCTTGATTCAATCACCCCACTTGAAGCAGGCTCAGTCTCGTCGTAGAGCTTGCTAGAGAACGGTCCCAAGAATTCGTGTCTCGCGCACGAACAAAGCGGTCAAAATTGTAATATACTATATGACTGCTATGGTGGTTATATCATTTCCTGCGGCGGGTGAGCACACCATCCGCAAGGGCCGCGGCGTTCACGGTGGTACTATCATTTGTTTTTCATACCACCATGATGGCTACGTGTCAGCAGCTAAATTCACAGCGGTTGATGGCATCGATGACAGATGTACTTATCAGCTGGAAGACGATCCTCTGCCCTGTCACAATGTACAGTACCCCACGTCATCGATCATAAAGAGGTCTGCCAGGTTCATCCACTACTGCGTGAATGCGTCGACTCATCGTATACAACCCTAAGGTCGCCGCTGGTGGGGTTTTCCGTATGTATTAGGATATGACTAGGTTCTTATAGCATCTCTGTTCTCGTTCCTTCATCATCGAGGCTCGACCCGCAGATTATTCGTTGGATAGGACAAGAAAATGACGTCTCCCATTGCGTTCAATCCGCCCTCCTCTCCGTCGATCTTCAAGGAGAAAGAGTCACTCAGGCAGTTGCCGTCAATGACGACGGCAGTGTCGTACCTTTCTGCTGTTCAGCGAGCAGATGATACCCGCGCTTGCAGTCACGATAACTTTTCTGTTGCATCAACCCCTGCACCTTCATTCCCCTACGAGGACGATGAGAACAACGTTCACACAGAGTTTGGTCATTGTGAAAATGAGACCTATCGTTGTGTCTCCAAGCATGACTATACGAAGCCTTTCCAGGAGCATACAGTCGAGGAGCCTCCGTACTATGTTCACCTCGTTACTGGCATGATCTTCCTCATTCTCTACTTTTTCGGCCATATGCGTGACTTCTTCGGAAAGTATTTTACGAAGTCTTCTTTCGCCCACCTCGTGCACCAGAATGTACGTCCTATTTACTTTGTTTCTTACACCACATTGACTTTGTGCGTTATCCAGGGTTACGCGCCTTTGAACTCAGGTTGGGATTCGTTCTACATTCGACGGCTCAAGCGTCGCATAGATGAATGCTTTGGCCTGCCTGTCGCAGGTGTCCCAGGTCGCACTATTCTTATCCTCGACCGTTATTCCACCGACCATAACGAGACTCAGATCTACACTGGTAGCAAGACGCGCGCCCTGAACATGTCATCGTACAATTACCTCGGCTTTGCCCAGGCCCGTGGCGGCTGCGCAGATGCAGTCGGGGAATGCATCCGCCGATATGGCGTTTCCACCTGTGGCACGCGTCTCGAGAGTGGGAGCAGCGAGCTTCACGTGTCCGCTGAAGCCATTGTTGCGCGTTTTGTCGGAAAGGAAGATGCGTTGATCAGTTCTATGGGATTCGCCACCAACTCGACTTTCATCCCTGCACTCGTGGGAAAGGGTTCCCTCGTCATCTCCGACCAACTGAACCACGCTAGTATTCGCGTCGGTGTACGCCAGAGTGGTGCGCAGGTCCGAATGTTCAAGCACAATGATATGTCAAGCCTCGAATCCCTTCTGCGTGAGGTGATAAGTCAGGGTCAGCCCAAGACACATCGTCCTTGGAAGAAAATCTTGGTCATCGTCGAGGGTTTGTACTCCATGGAGGGCACCCTCGTGAACCTGCCTAGGATTGTCGAGTTGAAGCAGAAATACAAGGTCTGCACCACAGTCACCGTTTTGTGATACAATATTGATCTTTCATTCAAGTTCCACCTCTTTGTTGATGAGGCACACTCGATCGGTGCGCTCGGTCCTCGGGGACGTGGTGTCGCGGACTACTTCAATATCCCCCCTCGCTCAATTGATGTTTTGATGGGTACGTTCAGCAAGGCCTTTGGTGCTGCTGGCGGCTACATCGCAGGGCCGAAAACCCTCATTGATACTCTCCGGCTGCGCGGTCACTCCGGTCCGTATGCGGAAGCAATGACACCCCCGGTTCTCACCCAGATTGTTGCGTCGATGGCCAGCATCATGGGCGTCGCTCCGGTATCACAGTCGACTAAGTCTGCGCTCACGCCCAGCCCTGCTGCTTCCATCGTCACGCTGAAGGATGGTGCAGAGGAGCTCGCAGGAATGGCACCTGCAAGCATGCTGCCGACGTGGATGAACCTTCACCCGTCCCTCGCGGATGGATCTGAAGCTCGCATGCGTATGCGCCGTCTTGCCTTCAACTGCAGCTATCTCCGCGCGGGCCTCAAGAAACTCGGATTCATCGTCTACGGACATCCCTCCAGCCCGATCGTTCCCCTGCTCATATTCAACCCTGCCAAATTGTTGATGTTCGCGCGTCTGATGCGTGCACGGCGCACACCAATCGTTGTTGTGATCGTAGCGTATCCCGCTGCTCCGATTGAGAAGGGCCGTGCGCGGTTCTGTCCTAGCGCATCGCACACAAAGGAGGATATCGATTTATTTCTGCGGGCGTGTGACGAGGTGGGTGGAATTCTTGAATTGAAATACGGTTCGAGCAAGCGGTGGGGGATTGATGAAATTTGCGAGCGCGCTGTGGAGCTCGTGCACTCTATGTGAACATCTGCATGACTGTCTCTCCTCAGCCTTTTTTTATTGTCGCTCTATGTAGGCTGGCCTACTGCCTAACATTCGAGCGGGACAATTGCGTAGACTCGTGACCAGCCCCTCTATGAGGCAAGCCGTCGATAGACGGACTGGTAAAACTGGCTTTGAATTTGGATGCTGAGCGGATTCACAGGGTAACGTGATGTCTGGCCAATGAGAAAACCAGGTTTTTTCAAGCTGTGCATAGATGCGAGTCTAAGTTAGCCGAGGCACGAGGCTAACTTAGAGTATAGTCTACGTATGAGTAAGCGATGTGGCGCAGCAGTCTTTCTTCTCGCCCTCATCAGCCGTCGAACGCCGTAGACGAGCATCAGCCTACAGCTCTCGTATTTTCTGCTCATTTGTTACTAGCAATGGCAATTATGCTAGACAATCCTAATGAAGCGGTTCTACCCGACTTTACGACAGTAGAACATAGAGATGAGAGAGCCAGGCTTCTCGCTGACGGCGTCGCAGATGAAGAGCTTGCAGCCCAACTATTGGCCGCTCTATGGACCATGAGCAACAATGCAGCGAAAGCCGCATGGGCAGAACAAGTCGAACGAGCAGCTAGAATCGCCGAAGACGCTCAGCGTTTAGCCGACAAAGAAGAGCAAGAGCGCCAAGTTGCATTAGAAGAAGAACAAGAGGCGGCACGCAAAGAGGAACACAAGAAGAACAAGGCAAAGTTCGCTCCCGTCGCCACGGCCAAAGTACCTACGATCCCAGTCGTAATTCCCTCGCACTACGCAGTGAGGAAAATTAAAGGCTGGGGACTACTGCGAACTCTATTACTTCACCAACAAAGGACTTAGAGAAGCGCGAAAGAACCTAGTTTCTTCGGAGCCGCAAGGAATGATTCTCATGGCATCCCAAGATGGCCAGCAGACTTGGGTCAATGCGGACGAGACGCGCGACCCTAAGTCTGTAATCACCAAAGACAAGAATATATCTTGGGAGCAATTCAACGAAGCAGCACCACGAATGATTACCGCCATGAAACAACATGAGTGGCCAAAAGACCGTGTAGAAATGCACATCATGTTTTGGACGGCACTCCAGAATCACCGCTGGAGACATGCATTCGACGTCTTGAAGCAGCGTGCGCTACTATTATACAGTGGCTCAAAAAACTGTCCGCATGTTTGCACTATTTTCACTATTTACATTATTGTGTATGAATAAACAGGTATATCCAGGACATGCCAGTGGGGTATTTTGTAGTACCCCTTCAGGGCAAGATTTCGAGCCCTTACCCGTGGGAATCCATTGTAATATGGTGGAGCTATGAGCATTACAAAATGATGACTCATGCGGACAGTTTTTTGACCCAAATATTTTACACAGATAATCAAGTGTTCTGGTATTTTGTGTGACCTCCCTTGGCTTTAATCACTCCTTCTATCTTTCTAGGCATACTTTCAATCAATTTCTGACAGTCCTCTGCTGTAATATTTCCCTACTCCACTGTGACTCTCTCGCATAACTCCCATACCCCTTTAGGAGGGTGGTCATAGGCTAAAAGCCTCTTCTTGAGTACTCCTGATAGATGTTCAATGATATTAATATTAGGGGATTGTGCTGGCCAGTCAAGGAGATGAATATTGTGCTCTTCAAACCATTCTCTGACTCTCCTGGATGTATGCTTGGGATCATTATCCTATTGAAAGATGATATCTTCTTCATTAATTTCTAATTCTGTCATGCTAGGCAGCAAGTGGTGGTTGAGAATGCCCACATACTGGTCAGCATTCATCCTCCCCTCAACTTCTGCAAGAATTACCACACCATTCTGCTCCATACAGCCCCATACAATTAGAGAACCTCCTCCAAAATTGAGAGTTTCATTAATCTCTCTGTCTGTAAGAGGCCCCCCCTTCTTTTTCCACACATATACCTTCCCATCTGACCCAATTCTATTGATTTTAGTCTCATCTGACCATCTGACCAACTTCCAGTCCTCTACAGTCTAGTGTTGATGGGCTAGGTCACACACTAGTCTTCTCTTCCTGTAAGTGATGGAAAGAAGAGGCTTTTCTTTTTTGTTACAGCCCTAAGATTGGCTTCCTTAAGGACATTTCTTACTGTTTGTGAAGAAACTGGAGTAGTGATGATGGAATTGATATGATAAGTGACTTGGACAGCATTATTAGCCTTTTCTGTGGTGATATGTTGGATAATGACCCTTGTATCAGTAGAGGTGAGTTTGGATGGACAACCTCCACTGAAGTTTTGCTTGTCTAGGTGACATTCTTTGATGAGCTTAGCTACAGTAGACTTGCATACACCAGTTATAGAGGCTATTTGATGAGTGGAGAGGCCAGCAATAGACAGAGACAGGATATTATCACTTTGAGCAGGGGAGATGACTTTCATAGTGATTATGACTATGATATATGGGACACCCTTTATTATATAATTAGAAATAGGTGTAATAATGTCATAATGACACCACTTCATAATTTATTTAATAGTGACATGGATTTATGGTGTCATAACTCATAATTTATAGAATTTAAATCTAGGGTCAAAAAACTGTCCGCATGAGTCATCATTTTGTAATGCTCATAGCTCCACCATATTACAATGGATTCCCACGGGTAAGGGCTCGAAATCTTGCCCTAAAGGGGTACTACAAAATACCCCACTGGCATGTTCTAGATATACCTGTTCATTCATACACAATAATGTAAATAGTGAAAATAGTGCAAACATGCGGACAGTTTTTTGAGCCACTGTATCAAAGCCAACAACGGAGATTATGGCACCTCACTGCAGGAGGACCACACGGTTGGACTATAGCTGAACTCAACAACGAGTTAATTCTCGAGGCAAGGGAAGAAATATTCAACCAAGATCGAGACACAGCACTCGCGACACTCAAACAGGTGCAAATCCAATCCTTCCCAGCAAAGTACAGAACTAATTTAGACCTCTTCCCTACTTTCAAATTCACCGTCGAAAACGGACACATGCATCACACATATTTAAATCAACCCGTCGCTCGACACCACGTTTGACCGACAACGCCCCCCACCACTTGACCTACACGTGTCAAACGGCAATCATCTGCCCACAACCAACCATTCGCCACCATGCGCTATCGACGTCCTTCATCAGACTTAAAACACGTTATTCCTTATCCTCAACGGCACACCGCGTGTACAACCCACACCACACCAAACACCTCATCCCACAATACAACTATGCCACATCCTGTCAAACACCCCATTTATCCGCCCCCCCCATTCTGCGAAACCAGGCAGCACTTCCTGCTAACGCGAACAATGGCCGCAGCATACAGAATGACACCATGTGTTCATTCAGCAGCCAAAAAAGACCGCTTTCCCCAAACGCGGAGACAGGCGATACGAAGAAAAAGTCAAAGTCCTTTCGTGACGCAAGCAACTCATCATCTCCCCTCCCTTGCTGCGCAGTCTGCTTGGGACGTAACCCTCACCGTACCGTTGAATGCAGCGCCTCCTGCACGTGGGACAACCTCTTTGACGTATACTCAGAGCACATCAAAAAAGCCTTATGGAGCAAGAATGGCCATCAATTATGTACCACCTGGCAACGCGAAGAAGGATGTTCCAGCACCCAACACAGCAACAAACACCTTTG